>SNQJ01S0150007.1:0-15777 GCA_010110895.2 Picea sitchensis | reverse complement strand
AGCTACTTCGGGTGAGACTACATCTGCTTCGCAGGTGTTTTCGAAAGGGCCAGTAGTTAGGGCTTGGTGGTGCACTCTTGGAGCTGAACCCTGGGTCTGCCCCTGTGCCAACAAATGGTTCTGTTGCTGGGACATGAATCTTCTTGAGGGAATGTCAAGGTGGTTTACATCGAAGACAAAGATCAAGAAGTGGATAGAATATCAATAAAAGGACTTCACTGAAGCCCAGAACAAGAACTCTAATCTTTGTATAGAGGATTGGTTGGAGAGATATATCTTTACTGATATACATGAAATTTTCTTTAGAGGAATCCAACAGGAGCTATATGAGTGGCTAGCTAGGTTAGAACATACCCAATTTGAGATCAGATCTAGGTCACCTGTGATTTGGACGACGACGTTGATCAAGAAGGTCAAGAGAGTTGATAACGTCGTGTCAAGAGTAGTAGATCACTGGTTTGATAGTACCATTGGAGGGTATATCACCGAGTTTGTTGTTGACAGAGTAGAATCATATAGCGAAATAGAGAGATATTTATTTAAGGGACCGAGAGGAAATTTTTTACATTTTCTGAAGTTGAGGATCAAGATGTTATTGCATGAGAAGAACATCTTGAAAATATAGTAGTTGGACGGATTCGAAAAGGCTAATGTTCAATAATTTAGACAATGACAATGACACATAGGCTGGACATATGCGCAGTGGGAGAGTGTTCATAGAAGTTCCTCTTGCGAACCTGTTTAAGAAGAACTACGGGGATGAGGGTTTCTACAGTGGAGAAGAGGCAGATCTAACAGATGAAGAGCATTCATAATCCACTAGGATAGAGGAACCTCATCAAGAAGAGCCAGAAGCTTCAGGAACTGCGCCGACTATCAAAGTAAGTACTATTAATCCTATTTTTGTTTCAACAACATTAAGCAATCAGAGTAATCAAAGTCACCAAATCACTCAGAGCACTGTCACTAGTAGTTCACCACATAATCAGTCCAGAAACCTAGGAAGATCTATGGCAAATGAGATGAGGTTACCCACATTTAGAGGAGATGGATCTAAAGATCTTGAGCAGCACTGGTTTCTCTGCGAAGCTATGTGGAGTATTAAGAATATCACTGATGAAGTTGTCAAACAAGATCAGTTCAGTACTACCCTAAGAGATCGCACACTGAGATGGTATATGAAATTTTTCCAAGGAGATACACCTAAACCGTTGAATGCCATTAAGACTTTGCTAATTATTGAATTCAAGAAACCTAATTCAGAATTGAAGTGCATTATAGAAATAAAAGAAATCAAGCAGAGAATAGTTGAACCCATGTGGGAGTTCAATCAGAGATTTAAGACCTTGACAGGCCATCTGAGTTTTCAAATCCTAGATGTGAAGAACAAGGAATGGTTCATTGTTGCCCTCTTACCACACATCAGAGTTCCTCTGATGCAACAGAAGATTGCTTCATAGGATGAGGCATTGGAAATCACCATGAAGTTAGAATCAACCCCGATGGGAGAATCCAGCTCAGGTATGAGTCAAATATTGAGTTAGCTAACTAGTTTGTCTCTGCAGGTCGAAGATATGAAGAAAGAAAATGGAAAAGATAAAATAGAAGACATCCGGTGTGTCAGATGCAAATCATAAGGCCATGACAAGGACCATGTTCCCCTATTCCATGAATACTTGGCCTTTGGAGCTCCGAGCCCTTTGAAACAAGTCACCCTACCCTGGTATGAGGTATGCAGAAATCGACATCGCCCAGGTGAGTTCTACTACATGCAAAAATATGTTCAGACACCCACAAATTTGTATTGCACGTTCTGTAAGTCTGTGGGACATGATGATATGGATTGTAGGGCTTACGATCTCATGCATGAAAGGTCAAGGGATATATACAAAATTCAAGGCAAAGTACAACAAGAAGGAAACACTACGCAGTATAACTCCCCTAGGAGAGGAAACTTCAACCCTCGTGGTGGATTCTGAGGAAGAGGAAGAGGAGGAGGTATGGGTTGAGGTTGAGGATAGATAATATGTTATAACTGCACACATCCTAGACACTTGGCAAGGGACTATCAGAACCCTTGTACCACTTGTAGCTATTGCAAATCCTTTGAGCATGTTATCGAGGAATGTCAAGCATTGCTGGCTAAACTTCAGGAGAGATAGGGACCTCAGAAAAACCCACAAATACAACTAATCAAAGAAGAACCTCGCGAAGTAGATACTAGAGTCGTTTTTATCACTAGAGGAGGTTTTTTTACAGAAGAGGATAGAATGACCCCAGGAAAGACTACAGAAGAATCAGGAGTCAGGAAAGCTGCAGAGAAGACACAAACTTTTGATGCAAAGAAAGAAAAAAAAATGTTTGAGGAGACAAGGAGAGAATTCAGGGGAGACCAAGGCTCTTTATCGAAGACATGACCATAATTAAGAGAATGTGGAATTCCTCTGGCATTTGATCAGTCTTCTTCGCCTGAAGATGGAAAATAGGCAAGTAAACTTGTCAGTTTCTTGTATACGTTTATAGAAATGATTAAAGATGACAAATCTATACAAGAACTGCAAAATTTGGTCAGACAGTATGAGTTAGGAAGGGTATATCCTTTACTGAATAAGGAAGTACATCAACTATCCAAGAAGAGAAGGAAAAATAAGGAACTACACCTGAATGCTCATATTGGAGAATATGATATAGACTATGTGGTCCTCGACTTAGGGTCGGAGGTCAATGTCATGATGAAGCAGACCTGGGCACTGATGGGAAAACCTAAGTTGATATATTACCCTATCAAGATTAGGATGGCTAAACAGAAGGCAGTAAGCCCCTTTGGAAGATTGGAACATGTCCCCGTGGACATTGACGAGGTAAGGACGTTTGCAAACTTTGGGGTGCTTGATATAGTTGATGATAGTTGTCCTTACCCTGCAATGTTAGGAATTGATTGGGCTTTCAATAATTCCATTGTGGTCGATTTAAAGAAAAGGAGAATGATGTTTGAAGGAGATTTCCTTAGGGTCATCGCACCTTTAGATCCCGATGAAGGTCAGCGATACACGAAGCCCATTAGAGAAGAAGACTGTGCATATGAACTGGAAAACATATACAAATTAACAACTAGACAACAGGACTACATTAATCCTACCGCGGATGGGAATTTGAGATGGCAAAGTGACAACGCATGCTCATCAAACTCAGAAGAAGCACTGGAGAACTGGCAGAACAAAATGTATGAAGTATCTACAAGGAGACATTCTAGATTAACCAGGGAAGTTCATTGGATTGGCACCATAGTAAGTAACTTACCCACCTTTGATGGTTTGAATCCATTAGAAACCTTCCTATTGTACTTTGAAGAAAGTGTACCAACACAAAAATGATTGTTGGAAATGGATGAGGCCTTGAAAGCCACACCGACAAGATGGTGGGGGACACACAAAAAAAACATTACAAAATGGGTACAATGCCATACTCTCATGACAACGCAGTTCTCAGCACAGGTAGAAGGATGCGAAGTTCGGTACACAAGTCGAAGTTGTCCAAAGGACCATGTGCGAATTTGCGAGGAAGCCTGGAGCAACATTCCTCAAGAGCAGTGAGTGCACAAATTCATTAACACGCTGGACACTACTCCTATCAACTGGTCCCTACAAGCAGAACTGTGCCTCATCACTAGAGATTGGGAAGGTATGACTCAGAACTTTATGAATACATTTTTATTCGAAATCCAATATCCTACAGTAGATCAACCATTACAGATTGTTAGATAGAAAGTATTTGAGGAGGCATCTAACCTCCCCTTAGAACAAGAAGATGACGAATGGACTGCGCCTCTCCAAAAACTGCAAGGCTATTACAACATCAATGATGATGAAGACAATGATCCTAGGAAGGTGAACATCATAGAAACAGAAGGCCAGAGAGATGTGGAAGGACCAGGAGTTGAGCAATCATTTATTGGACAGCCAATCAAGATCAAGAAATTCAATATTGGAATAGAGTAAACACCGAAGGTTGCAAATGTTGGAGATTATTGGGATGTTGCCACTATTGACAAGATCACATAATTGCTACATGAATATCAGGACTTGTTTCTGACCAAGTTCACTGATATGGAAAGAATTAAAGGGCCTATGGGAGAGATGAAGATCCCTTTGAAACTAGATACAATACCAGGCAAACAGAGACCCTATAGATTGAACCCTAAATATAAGGAGAAAGTGAAAATTGAGCTCGAAAGAATGTTGGAAGCAGGGATTATAGAACCTATCAAAGAATCAGAATGGATTATCCCTATGGTGGTACAAGACAAGAATGCGAGAGAGATCAGGATCTACATAGATCTCAGAAAGATGAACGATGCCTGTTTTCATGACCCCTTCCCTACGCCATTCACTGAAGAAGTGTTAGATAATGTAGGAGGCCAGGAGGTATATTCTTTTACAGATGGATTTTCAGGATACCATCAGATCTGGATTGCCAAGGAAGGTCGCCATAAGACCACCTTTTCCACAAAATGGGGATCCTACCAATATACAGTAATGCCATTCTGATTGAAGAATTCCCTAGCTTTTTTTTCCAGGGTGGTGGTTGAAGCATTCAAGGAGTTTCTACATAAGTTTCTAGAAGCATACTTTGATGATTGGATTGTTTTTAGTTTATTGAAAAATCATATTGAATGTCTAAGGCTAATGCTGGACAAGTGCAGACAGTGTCAGATTGCCTTAAACCTGAATAAGTGCATTTTCTTTTCACCATTTGGAGTGTTGTTAGGTCATATTGTATGAAAGCAGGGATTGCTGGTAGATCCATCTAAAATTTCCATCATAGTTGATCTACCCCCTCCTACTTCATTCAAACGGTTGTGCACTATGCTAGGACACACTGGGTATTACAAGAATTTCATTAAAGGATATGCCCAGATCACAACACCCATGGAGAAGCTTTTGAAGAAAGACTGTCAATTTCACTGGACTGAAGAATGCCATTAGAGCTTCGACACGCTGGAACAAAAAATGGTTACTGCGTCTATTCTGGTTTTCCCAAATTGGAGCAAGGAATTTCATGTGCATGTTGATGCATCTCCCATTGCATTAGGAGTTGTGTTAGCACAATCGAAACATGAGATATTGACCACCCGTTATCCTTTTCTAGTAGGAAATGATCAATAGTTGAGATTAATTACACCACCACTGAGAGAGAAGGGTTAGCCATGGTGTATGAGCCACAGAAGTTTCGACCCTACTTGTTGGGAGGACACTTTAAAATGTTTACTGGTCACTCCGCGCTGAAATACCTAGTCAACAAGCCAATGTTGGGGGGGAGAATATGCCGATGGCTTATGCTATTTCAGGAATATGATTTTGAGATTGTAGTTAAGCCAGGAAGAATGAACAAAGGTCCCAACCACTTGTCAAGGTTGGAACATGGAGAAGAGCCTACTAGTTTGGAGGATACATTGTTGGATGCACAGTTGCTAGCCATTAGAAATATTGATGACCAATTTGCAGAAATAGTCCAGTTCCTGTCAACAGGAATGACACCTAGTGAATATACAATCCCCTAGAAGAAACAACTAGTATTGCACACTGCAGACTTTTCACTTATAGTTGGACAGTTATACAAGATGGGACCTGATGAGATATTGAGGAGATGTGTTATGGAAGCAGAGCGACCGTTGATCCTTGTTGAAACTCATGAAGGGATTACAGGAGGACACTACGCAGGAAAAGAAACTACATAGAAGGTTCTTAGAGTTGGACTTTGGTGGCCTACTCTACACAGAGAATCTAAGGACTATTATAGAGCCTGTGATGTATGCAAGAGTTGGGAAACTTTCCAGAAGAGATGAAATGATGTTAGCACCACAGTCGACCCTACAAGCATTTGAGAAATGGGTCATTGACTTCGTGGGACCTAGTAACCCACCAGGGAAGCACATAGGAGCAAGGTACATAATCACTGTGACAGAATACTTGACCAGATGGGCCGAAGCAAGAGCAATTAAGGACTATATTTCCACTACAGCTGCGTGCTTCATATTTGATGACATCATAACCAGGTTTGGATACCCGAAGATCCTTATGAGCGATCAAGGCACACATTTCATCAATAAAATCGTTGAAGCCTTGACTGAGGAATTTGCAGTCCACCATCAAAAGAGCACACCTTACCATCCACAAGTGAATGGGACAGCTGAATCATTCAAAAAAATCTTGGAGACAACACTAACGAAGATTTGCAGTGTCAATAGAGATGACTGGGATTTAAAAGTACCAGTAGTACTTTGGGCATATAGAACCACTAGCAAGAAATTAACAATGTAGAGACCCTTTAAGTTGGTATATGGTCTCGAAGTTGTTGTCCCAATGGAATATTTGGTACCAAGGCTAAGAATTGTTTCCTTCACAGATATGGATGAAACTAGCATTGTTCGAGAGAGGCTTGCACAGTTGGTTGAACTAGAAGAAGACATATTTATTGGAGAATTTAATCAACAGGTTCAGAAGGAAAGAGAGAAGGCCTACCATGATAGACACATTAAGAAGAAGGTATTTAAGCAAGGTGATATGGTATTGGTATATGACAGTAAGTTCTTGAAGCATCC
Source organism: Picea sitchensis (assembly GCA_010110895.2). Classification (NCBI taxonomy): domain Eukaryota; kingdom Viridiplantae; phylum Streptophyta; class Pinopsida; order Pinales; family Pinaceae; genus Picea; species Picea sitchensis. The sequence continues at coordinate 9,176 of SNQJ01S0150007.1, read as the reverse complement.
TAGGAAGTTCAGAATGCATTGGCTTGGGCCATATGAGGTTGCCTACGTTACAGAAGGAGGAGTTGCGCAGTTGAAGACTTTGAGTGGAGAATGGAAGGAAGGTTTGGTGAATGGGAGCCGGTTGAAATTGTATTATGACAACCATCTGCCTCGCAGCTCTCAGTAAAAGAATGAGGAAAATGGTTTAGGTACTAGGTGTAGTTGAAACTGGGTACCAGACACAGAAAAGATAGTCTGCACAAGGAAGGAACGGAGGACTAGCACTAGAAGCAAAGGCTTCCCTACGCAGTCTGAAGTCGATGTAAAACAAAAATCTCAGATCTGAGGTACCTCAGGATGAGTCACAGGTGAGTGTTGGGGGCATGTTGTCCCTTGGATATGTAAGTAAGTGAAGATAAAGGAAGAAAAGGCAAAATGAAAACTACGTGAAAGACACAGTGACTGTTACTATGTCAAAGTGAGCAAAAGAGCAGAAAAGATAGAGTGAAGTAAGAGAAAGCAAGACGTTGGATGAGGAGATCGAGGATGACAAATAAGCAAGGATGATGGATTGTGGACAAATCAACAAGTGGAAAAATCCACCATTGGATGCTTTCAAGCACCACGTGAGAAGGAAGGAAAGGCAGGATGGCGAAGCCCTAAAAACGTGGGAAAAGTTGACCTAGGGTTTTAGACACCTAGGGTTTTGACACTTATATTTTAACCTAAAGGTGTCCGAGAGATATTTTAATGTATAAATAGAAGTCTAAAGGACCTGGGATGGGTTCGTGTTATTGTTGTTGTTGTTATTGGTATTATTGTTATGGTTGTCATTGTTATTGTGTGATTGAGTGAGTACAAATGGGTGAGAGAGAAGTGCTCAGTATGAGAGCCTTCTGGTATTGTAAGATCTTCAGCTAGGTGTGAAGATCAACCTTGCAGCTAGGTGTGCAGGGAGAGGAGAGATAGAGAGGAGAAGAAATAAGATCTGCTAGCTGAGAGCGCAAACAAGAATTGTATGGTTCATCTTAATATATTATAAAGCACAGTTTTATGGACGTATCCCTAGAGAGAGGGCGAACCACATATATCGTGTGTTGTGTGTGTGAATGATGCTCTGTTCTTTTCCATTTGATATACTGTTGATTGCATTACTGTGTTAGATCTGATAGATAGTTGTGCGGAGTAGATCTGAGATAGTAAGTGATATATATAAATGATGTATTGTTCTTGTAATGGATCCACTTGATATTCCCTTTGGTTGTAGACATCTCTATCCTGCAACCCCCCCATAGCTACTTTAGGTGAGACTACATCTGCTTCATAGGTGTTGCCGAAAGGGCCAATAGTTAGGGCTTGTTGGTGCACTCTTGGAGCTGAACCCTGGGTCTACCCCTATGCCAGCAATGACCAAAGGGTTGTAAGGAGAAGCAAGGAGAAAGGATATTGAAGGGGCCTACATCAACACTTGAGGTATGCTATCTTGATGTAAGTTCTTATTTGCAATCAATAGATTATTTGGTTTCCCCACTTTGAATATTTGTCAATTGATGTATAAATGCTCAGATCTGATCTTGTACATTATAGATCAAATTTTATTCAAGCTAGATCTAGGATCCTAACATTGGGAAGCAAGTAAAGTGGTTTTGTATTGTATTTGATGTGCAAGAAGAAGTTTGTAGAGGGTGGAGCTAGAAATTTGAAACTGCAACAACCATGAGACACTACAGAAAGCCTTCAAGAAATGGTAAGCCATCTCCCTAGCTCTTTGTATGTGATTCTACTACTTGTTTCTAGGAATCCAATAGGAAGTATACCCCCTTGTGTCTAGGATAACTAGGATGATCCTAGGGATATCTTACTGATCTATTCAGTGAGATCACTGTGAGCATTTTACCCATAACAAATTGGAGACTCCATTGGGGAAGAACTCAATTCTATTTGAATCTATTTTCCCTGCTTTGTTTTTGTTTTGTGGTGTGAGTATTGTTGTCTTCCACTAAGTGTTTCAAGGCTCAGATCCAGTAGATCTGAGAGATCTTGTTCATATATGAAGATCTACAACTTTTCCCTTTATCTCAAAAAACCAAAATTTTGACAGGCCTCACGTGTTGCACTTCTTCTATCCCATGAGGCCCCCTCACATGTTGCTTCGTCAGTTTCCTGTGAGGCCCTCTCAGATATACAGTTTTTTGAACTTAGCCCAAGAGTGTCTATTTTGAGACCTCCTATGAACTGTTATGGGTCTACAGTAGTTAGTCTGAGTGTCTTGCTATCCTTGCTATAGAAATAGGCTTGTCACATTGATGACTTTTCAACTTGTTATTGAATAGATTTGTGTGAAAGGATTTTCTTTGTTTGGATAGTATTCTTTTGTTGTCTGAACTTTCTAGAGAATTTGAACTCATAATTCAACATATATGAAGTGATCTAGGAGCTTATGTCATTGGTTTCATGTTCATTTTCATATTACCTTTGTTCATCACTAGATTTTCCCTCCTAGGCAAGTTTTTGGGTGTGATCCTTGTAGTGACATTAGAGTAGGTTGATCTAGCCTTGTTCCTGATATCCTACAATAAAAAAATTTGTTGTTTTGTTTTGTTCTTGTTTGCGTTAGTCTCTCTTGTTGAGGTCAAGATTGTCCTATTTTGCAAATTGGAAAAAAACTTTAAAAATTTTCAAAATATCTCTTACATGCTTAGTTCGCTTTTGAAGCATTAGTGTTATGAGTTTGATAAAAGTATTTGTTGGTCTTGGATCTATTGTGTCTGATTGGTTGATTGGATTGTTTGAGGATTTTTTTGAGTGTTGAAAAAAAAAAGGAAAAATCATTATCCCTCACGTAGCTATCCTTCATCAAATTGAAATATTTTTCACTTGCATGTTTGATTTGCTTGGTTGGGTCAAGAGTCCTCACATCATACAAAGTTTCATTCATTACCTTTGGACCTAAGAAACAACCCTAAAGAGAAGTTTTTAATCTAAAATCAATTAGACTTTTTCTCTTGATAGTAAACCATAATTAGACAATCTTAGGGCCTTGGATTAGGATTGGAGAGTAAACTCTCCAAGGCCACAAAAACTCAACCTAGAAGTCATTAATGAGTGTCGAGAAGCTCCTATAACACAGGATTCAAGCATGAGGTTTCATTGGGGAAAGTACAGATATTACCCCTCTTTTCTTGTTTTGTTGTTTGCCGTACCGCTTCGATCGTTACATATATGAGGGTTTTGTTAGTTAACTCCTTCAAAGCCTCAATATTAGATACCCTACCCTTATGTGTGGTTGGACTTATGATTGTTCACCCGACAATTGATTGTTAGGTCGTAGCCTTAGTGATCTTTCCTAGGGACCCACACATAGGTGAATGCAAGTGGGATGTGCATGTAGTACCTGGGGTAGAATTTTTTTCACGGTCTCAGTTCCCCCTGAGGGTACCTGCCTTAATAAAGGATACTTGCACTAGTCAAGGTTGTTTCACATCGATCATTGTAACTGCTCCTCGCACCTTCATTGATCAATCTTGTGGGGACTTCATCTCCCCCATTGGGTTGGTTTTCGGAAGGCCCTTGAGCCAATTGGTTTACATGTTGTTACCTAGATTTGATTAGGGTTTTTCTCTTTGAGTCCGAGTCTAAGTCGTCCATAGGTTGATTTTTTGTTTAGAATGTAACATAAATTTATTCACCATGGCTAAATCATCACGTTGGTCTCATCGACTACGAGGACTCGATCCTAGTACATCAATGAAACCTCCTTTAAAGAGGCATATAAAAAGTGATAAGGATTTTAAATGGTCTTACCTTTGGTTCGACGAAACTGGTTTAGTCGAAGTAAAAGTGGTCGATGAATGTCCTACGTGGAATTTTAATCCTCCTTTGACTGAACCAGATGCCCCTTTACTAGTCCAAGTAAGGGAAATTTTCAGTGAGCCTTTTTCTTTGTTCACTCATCCTCCCACCATGTCAGGACCAAGTGTCTCATCCAGTGTAGCTGAGACTAAGAGCTGATCCCCATGTGGGATAGGGGAAATTCCCATGGAGGAATCCCAACTGTGTCCTCATTTTCCCCTCTTATCTCCATTGCACCTACACTATCCACCCCTTTTGTTTTTGGTTCCTCCACCGGGGGGTTGTCATCCATGTCATCTCTATCCATTAGCATACCTAGCGTCCCTACACTCATCCCTTCCACTTCAATGCCCACTTTTGTTTATTTTCTGGTGGGGGGGGTGAACCTTGGTTTCAACACAGGGAGTGGAACTCCTTCCACCTCTGCCAATTTAATGAGAGGCTCGACATCATCAGGTGCAAGTGTAGCTTTTGGATGGAGTATGCCTATTGGTTTTAGGGTTGTCCCTAGTTAGTCTGGGGGTAGTAGTACATTCGGAGGTTTTAACTTTCCTTGGGTTAGCACACCTTTCCCTATGGGCACATCCATTGGGGGAAATTTTTCATCATGGGGAGGTTTCCATTTTGTATCCACATTCGGTCTTGCGGGTTTCTTCCCTGGGAATATATTTGGGAACATATTTCCTAGAGGGTCCACATTTCACCCTGGGGGCAACCCCCTTGGGGGGATTTTTGGTTCTGGAAGCAGTCATGCTCCTGGATGTGCCACCATCCCAATAGGAACCCACTCTTTAGGATCTTCCCAACCCTCCAGTAGAACCAATATAGGGAGACTGCAAGGTCCATCTGGAACAACATAGACTTTACCTCCCTCCCAATCTCCATTTTTACCATTGCCTTTTCTTGCAACATTATATTTTTCGGATTTGTCATGGTTGAAAAATGACCCTATTTCCCATCACCCATCATGGCCACCTATTTCATCCAAGTTACCCTCAGAAATTCCTAAGTTTGACAGAAAACAAGGGGAATACCCCTCAACCCACAACATGACTTATCACTTAAGGTGTTCATCCAACTCGTTGATGGATGATAGTGTGAGGTTGTGTATTTTCCAGAGATCCCTGACCAGGGCCACCACGAAATGGTACATTGAACTAAAACATGGTTCCTTTAGAATCTTCAATGATCTAGTTATGGCATTCTTAATGCATTACTAATTTCCCATCCAGTATGAGATCAGAACTGAGCTCTTGAATTCACTACATCAAAACAATGCCACCCACATATCTAATCAAATTCATGAGTGGCTTCAACGACATAGGATGATTAAGACTCATATTTTGAACAAACCCCTTATAGAGTGGTTCACTAAATCCCTCCTAAAACCCATTTCTAGAGATGTAGATATAGTCGGGGCCGCCACTGAGGAGAAATATATAATGCGTGACCAACACTTAGACTTGATCTACTCATAGTTAGGTACTCTATATGATATTATTCCAAATGCTCCTCGACCGTCAACAAATCCCAGGAAACCAAACCCAGGACCCTGTGTTCATGGTGTGGTTCGTTCTATTTCCCATGCATCTATGAACAAGTTAGTTGACCAAATGGGTCATAGGTCGATTACATCACACTTGCCAGCTACTGGCACTAGTGATTAAATTTCCATGACCTCTTCTCAAAAATCCGAGGTGAATTTGATGTAGTCCATGCAACCGAAGAATCCTCAACAACTTAGAGGCCAGAAAAAGAGGAAAAATAAGAAAAAATCCACGAATGAGAAAGGGACTTCCTCTACCCAAAATTCATATGAGGGAGGCACTAAGGAAAATAAGAAGAGTTGTTTTCCCTACACCATTTGTGGGGAATACCACCCTACTCACCAGTGCCCTAGGAAGGATGAGGTCCATAGATTTTTGGCATAGCAGCAAGATCCTCAACAGCTTATTGTCTTAACTCATCCTTTCCCCCCTCAACCCCAACATATGGTTTCCACAAATCCTTCCCCTTCGCAAGGGGGCATGGAAGGTACCCCTCCCCATGAGGGGTATTCCTTGAATGATTTTGTGTTCATGTGTGACCACACGATCAACTTGCAGACGTGGTCCAAGAACTATGAAATTTCTGAGCCTTCCCATGCTGTCCCAAAAGCAACATCTTCACCCCAACCTGGTGGCCCTCTCCAGATAGAGAAGACATTTCTTGATGCACCACTTCACCCCTCGAAGGGCATTCTTTTATGTACGACACATAATATTAACACATTGGTTGCTCACAAATACAATATTGTGGAAGACCTAGCCCATACACCTTCTTCCATGTCGATGCTTGAAGTTCTCCAAAGCTACCCCACGCAACATAAAACCTTCCTCTCTGCCATAGGAGAGGTTGATCCCTCAAAGTTGATCTTGATGACCTTTGATTCATCTCAGGTAACTAATAAGATTTCCCATCAGGTTTCCTTTCAGATCATAGTGCGATCGTTGGGGAAAAACATCTAGCAGACAGTGGTGGATGAAGGAGCATTGACATGCATCATGTCTATTTCTTGTTGGAAGGCCTCGACCTCTCCTAATATTTATACGTTTGCCACACGTCTAAGAGCCTTCGATGGACACATGTTCCAACCCCATGGAATAATAATCGCATTACCCATTGAGTTAGGTGGAAAGACTGTCTCCATCTCCATGGAGGTTGTCGATGCACCACTTGTACAATATGTTACTCGAGCATATTTGGTTCTATGAGATGACTGCAGTTGTCTCCTAGATATTTATGATCTTATGCTTCCCTCACCAAGGGAAAATCATCACCATCGATCAACTAGTGTTTTGTACCCTATACCTTGCATCCAATGTGGGGTATAATGTACCTTTTGTCAGTGATACCACGTAGACTTCTCTAAATGTTGGTGCAGGGATGTTCAAATATCCTTCACTTATGGGTATATTCCCCCTTCCCCCATTGATCCGGAATATATTTTTAGAAAAAAATAAATACATATTATTATTAAAATATTCTTAACATATAATAACAAATATACAGTAAAATTGGAACTTTCTATTCAATAAGGAAATAAGATGAAACTGTAAAATGTAGCGGAAACAAGCTTGCTAGAATAGTGGCGGCTTATCTATAAGAAGATATGTGATGGTTGCGCTCATTCGCAATACGATGATTACAATGAGGCTCTAAAGGAATTTTTACAACAAACATGAATGTCAAAAACCCTAGACATCCAAAAAACCTAACCCTAGGAGATGAAGTGCCAAAATTCATGTGTGCCCTGTTTGGGTAAGTTAGTACATCAACTTCTCGAGGTCGTAACTTTTGCATATGATCTTCATTTTAGGCACACGATATCCCATTGGAAAGCTCTATTTGAGGAATAAACATTTTTTTGCTATCTATCAAAGGTTATTCTAATTGTGGAGAACCCTAAAAAACGTTTTTTAGGGCCTCAAAATGTCCCCGCAAGTCAGGGACCCGGAAATTAGGGAAAAAACTACCAATCTGGAAAAATGCCAAAATGAGCCAGTTGGAATAGGTGGGAGGCCACCGACATCCATTTGGATCAATATTCCCCCCTTAGGAAGCAATGGTCTCCATTGCATTGAGTTCCCCCATCAGATGAGGAAATTTTTGTTGAATTTGGCCCCGAGTGAGCCACTTGCCTTGGTGCAGGAGCTGTCCTGATTTGACAACTCGATAAAGCTGGATCCTTTGCTGGTGAGTTCCCTTGATTTGTTTGTCCACAATATGATCACTAGATTCTTGTTGTATGCAGTCGAGGTTGAGCTCTATTGGTGTCATTTGTTCTGTTATCTCTGAGGTGTCCAATAATGATGGGAAATATGGTCGAAGGATATCCACATTGAACATTCAGTGAAAGCCAAGGAAAGGAGGAATGTTGAGCTTGAAATAATTATCACCAACAGCCTTGGTGATGGTTTACGACCCATAACAGAGTGGGAGAAGCTTCTGATGGGGTCATGTAAGGCACTCATTCTGCAAGTGCAACTAAACTTTTTCGCCCACCTGAAACTTATGTGGCACCTTGTTACAGGTGAATCTCCCTGTAGACAAGTGGACTCCCTCTTGGTCTCTAGACTCCTAAAACCAAGACAGAAAGGGTGCTATCATTGGTCACTGACATCCTTTTATATCTAATTAAGCTAATGTATGAACAGGAAGAAGAAATGTGTGCCTTTTTAATGGTGTTTTTCCTCGCACAGTCCAAGTTGAGCTTCGATCCTAAGCTCCTCGATAAGTCCTATAGAACAAACAAGATACAACAAACTTCCTATTCTACTGAGATTAGCTCAAAAACAGATCTATCTACTAGAGACAAGTTCATGTGGAACAAACACAAACTTGAAAGAAACGGGCCAAGCATATATGTATATTAATGAGAACAAATGAAGAGTACTTACAGACCTTTGATGAAGGTGTAGCAGCTTCTTCCAGCTCTCTTTGTCCAACATTTTATCAAATAATCCACACTGATTATGCTTCAATGGTATCTCACTTATGAGAGCATAAGTTTGATTCTTTCTATCTTCTCCAATCTCCCCTTTTACCATGAGAAGGCCTCATTATATAGGCTTGGAGAGGACAAACCACTTGAGAGATCCTTGGGATAAGTTGAGGATTCTTCTCCTTTAGTTGTTGATATTCCCTAAGATCATGCCTTGACCTCTGATTCGAATCCAACCACCTTCAGAGATTGAGGGGATTCTTCCCTAATTTATATCAACAAACCAAAATCCGCTCATGAAGGGTAACGCTCCCCCCAAGGAGGTCAGGGAGTGATGGCACTCCTTGACAGTGTATAGGTGAGTGCTTCCTTTCAAAATTGACTTTTAAGTGGCTTGCCCCATGGAAAAATACTTGTACTCCTTGTCAACTGATTTCTCCTCTTCAAAACTAGTCTTTGAGGTGTCTTAAGTGTCCTTATGATGTCATTAGAGAGACGACATAGGCAACATAACAATATGATGTTTGCGACACTTGTGACCAATATGTGACACTTGTGAAATTTGTAACGACGACACTATCCATCATTGCAATGAGTGATTTTGATGTGTAATAGATTTCCCCCCAAAGTGCAAAGTCAGAAGACGATGATGACTCAAGTACTTTGTAGACTTTTTCGAGCAAGGGTATGGACTTAGAGAGGCTGAAAAAAGCTGCAAAAAACCATCAAACAAATATTATGACATGTTTCAAACCCAAGGCATGCATACCTATGCTTGAGTGATAAAGACCTTTTAAGGTATGGCCACCATAGAATACACTGCAGATCCATAATTATATTGATAAAAAGGTATAGCCATTGA
>SNQJ01S0150006.1:0-31110 GCA_010110895.2 Picea sitchensis | reverse complement strand
TTTCTTTTTAAAACCCTAAAAACCTTTCCTTCCTGGCTCTTAATTCTAAACCCAAAACCCACCTTTCCGAAAACTTTTTCTAGTAACTAGTTCACTAAGCTGTAATTAAAAAAAAATTAACCCTAAAAACAAAATTTTAAAAACTCTAAAACCTAACTAAAGCCCCCTTCTCACCATAACTCAATTAATTAAACTTAAAGGTAAAAATCTAGCAATTCTTAAAACCTAAAACCCACCTTTCCGAAAACTTTTTCTAGTAACTAGTTCACTAAGCTGTAATTAAAAAAATTTAACCCTAAAAACAAAATTTTAAAAAACTCTAAAACCTAAAAACAAACAACCTAACTAAAGCCCCCTTCTCACCATAACTCAATTAATTAAACTTTCAGTTTAATTCAATTAATTGAATATTTAATCACTAACTTAATTTTCACTTAAAATCTTTACAAACTTAGTAATAGTTTATTTTTATATTATTATTTAGTTTAAAAACTTAATTCAATTAATCAAATATTTAATCACTTAATTAAAAAACTATTTAAACTTATTTTACTTATATATAACTAAATAACTTTACAAACTATAAGTATTAATTATTATTATTATATCATTATTCAATTTAAAAATGAATAAAAAATCAATTAATTTCTGTAGGTTTTTAGACAGCCGACCTAGGTTAAAATATTTAATACATCCCACACAGTAACTATTAATTAATTGAGATCATCATGCCATCAATTGACGATTAGTCCTGATGATGAATCCCGATTAGGATTCGAAACGTCGACAAAAATGACACCAACTAAGGATTATCCGGCAAACAACTTTGAAAACATAGGGTGTTGTAGACTCCTTCTAGTTGTAGCCATAGAATTGGGGAGTTGAAGCTTCCCTCAGGTTGTAGCCTAATAAACTAGGGGGTTCCAGACTCCTTCAAGTTGTAGCTGGAAAACAAAGGAAGTTGGTGCTTCCAATGAATATAATTCTTAAATACATATAATAAAAATCATTATGTGGTTTTCTCCCGCTTTGGGTTTCCATGTAAAACACTGGTGTACTGTGTATGTGTGTGATTGCTCATTTTTTCATTGCGTATTTTCTCTGAAAGTATTGGATGATAAAGCTACATTGATATAGCACTTTCATTTTATGGTGAAAAAGGATTAAATTTTTCTATTAATGATTAACACCCTCTCTCATTAATCCAACATTTATGATGACTATGAAACATTTGATGAAGGATTTTAGGAAACTGTAATGCCTCCATTTGTTCTTGAAGGTAAAAATCTTGATCATTGTGAACATGAAATCATTAAAGTCTTAGCATATGACAAATGTTTTTTACTTCCTCCTTTTTATTCATCAGAATCACAAGCAGATAAACCAAAGAGTATCCTCGAGCAGTTCAGTCAACTCTTTCATGAAGAAGATATTTCATTTTTTGTTGAGCAATTTGTTATTTCTCACACTTTTCATGATCCAATCCCTTTTGGTTGGATTTTGCATTATCCAATATCTCAAATGAATTAAGATATATGATGCAAAAAATTCATAATCATATCATGTCATGACTTCCACTTTTATTTGTTCTTATTTTGAAAAGGTGTATGTGAGAAGTTCAACCATGTAGTAAGGAACTTTCCTAGTATCATTGGAAGTGTCGTTTCACTTTATTGAAGTGGTTGGACTTATTAGCATAGGAGAGTTATGTATATAAATAAGCTAGTAGTTGAACATTTGTTTTAAATTTTTAGAATTTTTAATTTGACGTCATTCACCATTCATTACTTCAGCAAGTAGGTAGATTCCTAATGCTATAAGTTGTTGAGAATTTTTTTGTCACATATCAGATCATTTTCCAAGTCTAAAGGATATGTATCATTTTGGGAAGAATCCATAATCCAATAGAAGAAGGCACTTGGTCTACAGTTCTCAGCAAACCGCAAGGGTATGTTGTCCCCGTAGGAGCCAAATTTTAGTACTATATATGTTCTTGTCAAAGATATGAAGGTTTAATGAAGTGGTCAGGCTATGATTGGACAAATTAGTGGTAGAAAGGAAACAATCATAGCCTCTAAGAATTCAAGAGTAAAATTTTCCTAAGGAAGAATGAAGGAACAACACGAAAAATCCTTTCCCTTGTACACATAAGAAAAAAATTAATCCCCCGGTTGCTTATCGGAGGTCCAAAAGGGGCTTGTCGCATGCGAAAAGGGCCTAATTCTATTGGTCAAGGATAGTATCACAAGACTACGACCTGAAAGCAAAATATCAGTAGTTTTTTGGACCTCGAAATATTGACAGCTCAGATCTCATCGCACACCCACTTTCAAATCAATGGTCGAGATTGTCCCTTTGTCGAAGTAGCATTTGGATCCAAGACTCAAGAACTCCATTGGTGCACCTTTGATGGACAGTCCATATTCCATCCCACCATCAACCATGTCCCGAGAGAGAAACAACTCATATTCGATCCATGACCCAGACAATCCAAATAAACATTACACATGGCCTGCCAGCATAGCACTTCCAAGGACAACCAACGGTTGCCACATGGGTGTGTGGAACTCACCACATGCATAGGTCAATATCTCAAAACTGGGTGACACGTGTTCTACCTGTCTACCACATCAGTGCCAACGTAGACCAGTGAGAAGGCACCACATGTTCAGGTTGATGTCATAATGATGGTCTTTGCCTTATCCTTTTCTATATTTTGGTCAAGCACATATCAACAACTCTCCTGGTTTCGGTTAAAGATCAATGACTCTCCTCATTTCAGTGAAAGATCAATGATGAAGATCAAGGTGTAGATTGTCGTTGGAAAAATAAAAAGAGAAATCACCAACGAAAGCTTTCATAATGTCGACGATGATGTCTTCATCGGTCAAATGTAGAAGAGATGTCATCTTGGCATGCCAACATGGTACTGTCAGAACCATTTAGGAGTTTCCATGTGGACATGTAGAACCCACCAAAGTCACCCGAAAGCATATAAAAAATGGGTGGCATGTGTCATGTTCCCTTTCCACATTAGCGCTATTGTGGGAAAATGGAAAGTCATCGCATGTCCGAGTTGATGTCAATGTAATATGATTCATGCCTTAGCCATTTTTTCTCTCTTGTGAACCCATATCAATGAGTCTATTTTATACTTATACCTATGATCAATGCTCCAGATCTTCTTTCCTACCTCTTTCAAATGAGGCCGATCAACATTCTAAATATTCTCTCAGACCTATTTGAAATAATATAGATCATTGGTCGAGATATGATCTCTAATTTGGAGTTTCCCTGACCAGACATCATGTCATCCTACCAGTAGATCATCACCAGAGCCAACCAACGACTACCACGTGGACATGTGGAAACCACTAGATGCACAGGTAAATTTCTCAAAATCGGGTGACACGTGTCCTACCTTCCTACCACATCAGTGTCAATGTGGATCGATGAGAAGGTTCCATGTGTTCAGGGTGATGTCAACATAATGAGATTTTCCTTAGTTGATTTTAGGTTCTTGGTCAATCTAAATCGATGAATCTCATGTGTAATCGGAATTCCCCTAATATCTCTAGATCGACGATTGATATTTTCCCTTGAAGTTACCTCATCGGAGTCATGTTGAATGACTATACCCTAACCACTCTGATGAGGAACCCACAATGGACAGTCTTGATCTTCTCTCAGACCTTTTTCAAGTGCGACTAATCAATTGTCTAGATCTTCTCCTAGGTAAAAAATCCTCCTGAATAGGTGTCATGTCAGCATGCTAGCGAAGCACTATCAGAGATAATCATAGATTTCCACTTAGACATATGGAACCCACCAAAGGTGTCTAAATTCATATCTAATCCAGGTGACATGTGTCAGGTATATTATCCACTTCAACATCATCAAGAGTGAATAAAAGGTTTTCACGGGTCTAGGTTGGCATCAACATGATATATTTTCCTTAGCCAATTTTTTTCCTATGGTCAAACTAGATTGACGGCTCCAAGTCCATCTCCAACACCCTTATCAATGACCCAGATCTCATCTTATTACAAATTTTATCAATGTTCCATATTTGATGAGGATGATCTGACGGTTGGTGTGTTTTACACATTTTCAAACCTTGATAGCTCCGTTGGGTGCGTCTCGTATCGACGAATGATTTTACTTGTCGAAATTGATCTAATGGCTACTGAGTCATGCAATATGTGGAGTTGAGATTTTAAGATTCCATCCAAAAGGAAAATGATTACAGGAACTCTTCAGGGATAGATATTGAGTGGATATTTCAACTTGCGAATATCCAGTCGCTCCACGATCTCATGCATAATATAAATCCAGGAGGTAAAAGTAATTTGTTCAATTTTTACCAGAGAGAAACCACTCAAGAATCAAGAAGATGGAAACAGTCTCAAGAAGATAAAAGTGGTTTCAAGAAGGAGTTTAGGGAATGAAAGAGAGGAATAAAAGAGAATGCAAGCACCCATTGTCAAGGTCGGTACTTTGGGGAGTTTAAAAGTTTCTTTTAACGAGAGATATTCGACCACGRAAACCTTGAGCAYAGTCAGTTGGTAAATGTAGCAGGAAACTAGAGATTCATCCCCTACRTTTAAGTTYCAGTCTGTAATGCCTCATTCTATTGTATATGTATTCATGTAAAGCATCYACCCCCATTTTTTCTTTTCCTATATTAGATCTGATTTATAAAATCTCATACAACAGACTTTTCACCATATTCAGTGTTACTATATGATGTTTGGTTATGAAGTRKAAGTGATTTCCTTTGAATACATGATCATTTATTTTCATTTMTTTGTGCATTTAAATGATATGCAGAGGGTAACTCCATGTATTTTAGTGTATCAATATGTTAACTATTTGAAGCATGTTTTATAGATCTGTATACATCTATTARAGCTATTGAATTATTAATTTCTCAACATGTTATTCATTTTCCATAGGCTACATGATTCATTCTTAGCAGTGCCCTATATGTTTATTATGTTCTTTCCTCTAACCCATCATTCCATCCTTCATTTAACCTTGATTGTATAAAACAMTCATAGACATATTCATGTGATAGTTGAGAGGATTTTTCATCTAAGCTAAGATTGTTTGAAGTCCAACTATAACTAAGAGAAATAGAGAGAGAGGGAAAAATGTCCCAAATATTGCACACTTATTTTATTGCAAATATGGCCTTAAGATTCATCCTGAGCCTTTTCCCCTGGGGTGCCTCAACATCATTCCAAAAACAACATGGAACACATCAAGGGATAACAGAGAGAAAAGTCCAAATCTCTAGCAAGAGACTAGGTTATATTAAAAAATAACTTCTTCCTACATTTTCTCGACACAAAAGAAAAAGGGGGTTTTGCTAAACTTGCCCGATTAGAATAGTCTGGTACAGTGGATGATTTTTTTCAAGATTTATATGTGTTAGCTACTCGTGTCCCTAATATTTCATAATATTGGCTACTTCAAATATCCTTGTCAGGATTGAAGGAAAATATCCAAAATGAGCTAGAATTACTTGACATTAAGGATATCGAGCAAGCTCGCCATAAAGCTAAAATCGTTGAAAATAAAATTAAAGTATATCGAAAGACATCATGGTTCTCACTCAAAGACTCTAGCTCCAAACACATTCCCCCTCACAAAAGGACACCACCTCTAGACATGAGACAAGATAAGGACCGATGTTTTAAATATAACACATCTAATTGGAAACCATGCCATAAGTGCAAAGAAAAAAAAAAATTTCATTACGAAATAGAAAAGAGTGATGGTGACAAGGAAGAAGAAGAAGGGAACATATATTCATCATATGAATAAACAAATAATGAAGACTCACGGAATCCCCATGAGTTAGGGAATCAACAAGCAAATGTGAAACTCTTTGTTGTTGCAATGATGGGTATTTCTCAACCCCAAACTCTGAAATTTTATGGCTATGTTAAGAAAACTAAAGTAACAGTGCTCATTGAGAGTGTAAGTTCACATAACCTTATAGATACAAATATAGCAAGTCAATAAAATATATTCATTCATCCTACCTCTGAATTTCAAGTCTCCATCCTAGGAAATAGGACTACGTCATGTGATGGGAAATGCCACAAGGTAGAAATATCCATGAATGACTACAAATTAGAATATCCTATGTATTATATGCCAATCAGATGGATAGATATTTTCTTCGGNAGGAATGGTTAGCCACACTTGGTATTGTTGGATTAAACTTACAAGATAAATTTATAAGGTTTTATCAAAATCGGGAAAAATAAAAATTACATGGAATTAATTGTCCTCCCCCACAAATGGTCTCATCTAATGGAATGGAAAACACTATTAAAAAGGGAGTCCAGGCTTATTTCTTACACTGTTATTCAATAGAGAGTACTACTAAGGAGGAAAAAAATTATGATCCCAAGAAATTGGAAAAAAATCTTGGAAAATATAACACCATTTTTCAGGAACTTCCTCATGGGATTCCTCCACCTCGTTATAGAGACCACATCATAGAATTGATCCCTAATTCTGCACCAATTAGAAAAAATCTTATAGATAGTAACAACAACATAAGACAAAAATCAAGCACTTGGTTCAAGAATTATTGGACTGTGGTGTTATTACACGAAGAATGAGTCCGTTCTGAGCTCCGATCATACTTGTTAGGAAAAAGGACAGATCATATAGAATCTGTATTGATTATCGGGCATTGAACAAAATTACGATCAAGGATGTATTTACAATTCTAATTGTGGATGAGTTATTAGATGAGATCCATGGCGCTAAATATTTCTCCAAGCTAGACCTGAAGTCACCTTATTACCAAATAAGAATTCGATAGGAAGACATTCCCAAAACTGATTTTTGTGCCCATGAAGGGATATACAAATTTCAAGTCATTCCTTTTGGTTTATCCAATGCTCCCGCTACCTTCCAAGAAGTAATGAATGATTTATTTCATTCGTACCTATGAAAATTTTTACTTTTCTTCTTCGACGATATCCTTGTTTATATAAAGAACTGGAACTCACACCTCAAGCACATTGAAACAATATTCTTCAAGAGAATAATTTCTATGCTAACAAATCCTAATGCAGTTTTGGAAAAAAAGATATAGTATTTTTGGGACATATCGTATCTGATGAAGTAATCAAGGTTGATCCAAAGAAAATTGTGGCAATGACTAAGTATTCCTTATGAGGATTCCTAGGTCTTACTGGGTACTACAGAAGGTTTGTTTAAAACTACACATAAATTGTGGCCCCATTAACAACATTATTGAAAAAGTATGCGTTTAAGTGGAATGACGAAGTTAAAGCCTGTTTTAGAAGGCTGAAGMTCTTAATGACATACACCTCGGTTTTGTCAGCAACATATTTATCCAAAACAATTTTCCTTGAATGTGATTCTTCATGAGTTGTATTAGGTGTCGTAATTATGCAAGATAATCATCTCATCACATTCAAAAGTCRAAAATTCAAACCAAGGGAGAAAAAAAAATCAACATATGACAAATAAATGTTAGCAATTATGCATGGCTTGGTTAAGTGGAAGCAATACTTGTTGGGAACAAAAATTCTYATGAAAATAGACCACAATAGATTGAAGTAATTTTTAACTCAGAAAAACCTTTCATCAGAGAAACAAAAATGGGTGAGAACAATCCAGGTATTTGATTTCAATATTATTTATAAAAAAGGGAAGGAAAATTTGGTTGYAGATGGGTTATCAAGGAAACCTGATAATGATGCTAATCTATTCGTTATTTCCATCATCATTCCTGAATGGATCTCARAAGTTCAAATTGATTATATAAAAAAATACATAAATGAGAAGACCAATATAGGAAGTCAAAAGAAACCCAACTGCAAATCGTAAATTCACTTGGGATAATGACATACTATGGTACAAAAAATGAATATTTTTACCCAACTCTTCCAAGTTCAAACTCCAAGTTTTGAAAGAAAATCATGATTCTACGACAACAAGCCATGTGGGGTTTTTCAAAACTTACTACAATATATGCCAGTCCTTCTTCTGGAAATGTACATAATCCGATATTTAGAAATATGTGGTAGAATGAAACACCTATCAACGAAACCAGTTTGAAACTATTTCTCCTCCAAGTCTTTTGCAACCCCTTCATATCCCACAACAAAAATGGTATGAAATATCTATGGACTTTATTACTGGTCTTCCTACCTCTGAAGAAAAAAATGAAATATTTGTAATCGTAGACCGATTAACAAAATATGCCCACTTTTTTGGGATCTCTTCAAAGGCCAAGGCTAGCCAAGTTGTTGATATATCTGTTAAAAATATTTTTAAACTTCATGGATTTCCCAAATTTATCATAAGCGATAGGGATCCAAAGTTTACTAGAAATTTTTGGAAGGAACTATTTCGCCGTGTGGGGACATCCTTAACCATGAGTACTTCATACCATCCCCAAAAACATGGCCAGATTGAAG
Source organism: Picea sitchensis (assembly GCA_010110895.2). Taxonomy (NCBI): domain Eukaryota; kingdom Viridiplantae; phylum Streptophyta; class Pinopsida; order Pinales; family Pinaceae; genus Picea; species Picea sitchensis. The sequence continues at coordinate 22,636 of SNQJ01S0150006.1, read as the reverse complement.
TGGTTATTAAATGCCTTGAAGGGTATCTAAGGAATTTTGTAAATGATCATTAGACACAATGCATCAATTGGCTACATCTTGTAGAATGGTGGTACAATAGTTCATATCATACCTCAACAAAAATGTCTCCATTTGAAGCATTGTATGGTTATCCACCTCCTTCTATTAAGGAATATTTTATCAATTCTAAGGTTCCTTCTTTGAAGTTCTATATATCTGTTTCAGATGGATTTTTATGCACTCTTAAGGCTCACCTCGAACAAGCAAGGAATTGAATGAAACAACAAGCTGACAAAAGAAGAACCAACAGAGAATTTACGATAGACGATTGGGTGTTTGTTCAACTACAACCTTACAAGCATAGTTCTCTTAAAAATTACAAGAAAAACAAATTGACTCCTAATTTTTATGGACCCTATCAAATTCTAAAGAGATTTGGACAAGTTTATTACTCCCTAAATATTCCAAATAAAGGAAAATTGCATTACATTTTTCATGTTTCTTGTTTGAATAAAAAACTAGGTCCTACCGTCCATATACAAACAAAGTTGTCTCTTTTAGATGAATAAGGAAGGTTAATTTTAATTCTTTAAGGCATCCTCAAAGTACAAACCATTCCTATGTTCTAGAAGAATTAATGAGTATCTCATCAAATGGAAAAACCTACCTGAAGATGAAGCCACTTGGGAAGAGGAGGAATTTATATATATATATTTGTCATTTCCCATGCTTCTAGGTTGAAGCTTTTCAAGGAGGGATGTCTTGTAATATATATTTGATATATATTACGTTTAAACTAATCAAAACATAAAGTTACACTATTTTACATAAAGAGATGTGACTTTACCCAATTACATGTGTATATACACATTTTGTATACTAAATGTGTCATTGAATAAATAATAATTTTTGTTATATAAATACATTTTTGTTGTATTTGTCTTCTAGTGTTCCAAAATTCGTATGGGTAGGAGATTCAATTTTTCACATTCACATTTGTGCATAGGGAGTTGTTTGTACATGGAGTTTTATGGCCAATAATGGAGTTCTAATTGTGGGATCTTGAAGGCAGTTGTTGTGGACATGTTTGGCTGCAGTTTTGAGTTGTAATCTTGTGAAGAAAGAGGTTGTGTGACTGAGAGTGATGTGTTGCTCGAAATTCACCAAAGAAGCACTCATTTTCTTGTTGGGAGAATGTGTGGTTGCAACTATAGAATTCCTGAGGTCCCAACAAGTAAAATTCTTGTCCAAACTTTGTTGGAATCCCTAGAGGGGAGTGGAAAGACCTAAGGGACTATGAGTAGTGAAGGAGGACTCCATCCTTTGGGTTGTGCAGGTTGAGGGGAAGATTGTTAGTGGAATGGAATTAGCTAAGAGTTTAATTGCTAAAAGGGGGAAATTAGATAGCCTTAGGGACCTCCGTCTCTTGTGGATTCATAGCTCCATCTCATGGATGTCTTGTTGTTGAGAATCATAACAACAAGGCCAGGGTTGGGAGGAATGTCCATCCTCTATAGCCAGTTGCATACTTTTATAAGATGTGTGTTCTTACCTATTGTTTTGATGTGTTAAATGTTGATATATAATTATTGTGCATTTTTCTCTGAGTTATATTTGGTTTATGATGCTTACTGTGAGCAACAAGATGAATTCATGTCTCTATTTTATGGGTGAATGTTTTTATATGTATTTAATTGTTGTTGTGCATAGTAAGAGTAATTATATATGTGTGTGTGTGTTTATTGAGTATGGAAAACTTAATGAACTTGAATTTCATGTTGTGTGTTAATTTCCTCATTTAGATTTAGTATGAGGAATTTTAGTGAGTCATTTTAGAAGTGATGTGACCCAACTAGGGGTTGGGCACATTACAATTGTGGTACATCTTCCTGTCTCTAAGGTTTTTGGTCATGGTATGCATATTTCTATGTAGAGGCATCAAACTTTACTTTATCCATGGGATCCATATTGTCATTTCCCTTGATCAAGTTGGACTGGTGTTTAGCACCAATCTTGCCTTCTCCAAGTATTCTATGTTAATCAGTAATCAATAGACCATAGAAAGCTTCAAAGGTGTAATCCTTACCATCTTCCTTGCGTGCTTTCCAGTTGGTTTGGAAATTCAAAATGAACAAATTGAATGGTGTTCTCAAGTTCATTAGGACTAGCTCAATGAGGTGTCCATCCTTCTTCTGATAGTTATTTCCACATTTTCCCAATTTCAACTAGAGTTATTTGACATGCACCAAATATCTCTCCATTCTCTTAAAGGAATCAGGAGCAAGAGAGATCAACTCTTTCTCCAACTGCATGAAGTGGCTCTCTTTGACTCAATTGAACAACAACTTCAACTCCTTATATACTTTATTAGGACATTCGATTCCACTGAGGTGAAAGAAAATATCTTGTGAGATATAGGTCGTAATGAACCCTACAACCTTATCCTTATTTCCATCAACAAAACAATTCTCATGGTCGTCTGTTGGATATAGAATTGCAACCTTCGTACATTTCCACAATACTTTTCTCTTTATTAGGGTTTCTATATTAAGTGCACATACTACATAATTTGATCCATTTAGACCAACAAGATCAATCTTCAAATCCATCTCTGATATCTAGACAAACTGGTCTACTTCAATAAGTTATGATTGGCAAACCAATGGCCTAGAGTCAATCTGACTCAGAAAGGTTTTTAGATAATAGTTCGGGGTTTCAAATTATCATATCTGATACCATGGTGGGGAATAGGGTGGAACACGACATGGAACAAACAACAAAATACTACAGATAATCGAAGAGGATTTTTTTTTTTTGAAGATAAAGGGTTGTGTCTAAAGGCACCATTACAACACTTAAGTAAAGAACATTATGGTCAGAACATCATAATGCATGTTTCACATCTTGATATGCATGATATATTGCACAATTTTCATCGATGATAATGACCCAAGGTGTCTTCTTTTATAGTCTCAATATCTAACCAACTTCGATATAATCTGAAATATCTTGTCCACATGTAACTATTGACTATGAGAGTTGACTTCGCCAAATCCACTCTATCGAGTCATCTCGATAGGGATGATTGACCTAATCTTCTATGCATCCAAATCATATTCGATTGTTGGGTTGGTTGATCCACCTCCCAAATATCTTCAATTGTTGGTCAACTTTCCAACCGACAGGCACGTCAACTACTCGACCGACTGGTGTAGTGCATTGGTCGATTTCTCTACTGACTACATCCAGATGTAGGTCGACCTCTCAACTAATTGAACCCAAGATATGTGTGATGAAACATCAATGCTTGATGTTCCAACAAAAAGAAGGAAATTTGTATGGGAAAAGAGAGGAATTTTTGGTAACTGAGTTTTGAGTGTTGAAGCTTAAAGGAAGACATAGTGGGCATGTATAACAATTTGTTGGAGCTATGAATGCATAGAGAAATAGGTTGTAGGCCTGTGATTAAGATTATGTTCAAGAAAATTCTAAAGTGAGCAAGTAAGTTTATGTTGTGGGAATTCCCGTGCGACTGCAGGTTCCTGATGTCCCCAACAAAGAGATTTCTTGTCCAGCATGTGTTGGAGCCCTAGAGGGAAGTGGGATAGCCTGAGGGACCGTGTGGTAGAGAAGGGGATCCCATTCCTTGGATTTCTCAAGTTGAGGGGAAATAGAGTTGGTGAATTGGAATGGCTATGGAAATTAATTGTTGAGAGGGGGATAGTAGCCAGTCTTAGGAACCACCATATCTTGTGGATTCAAAGCCCTATCTTGGGGGTGAATTGCTATTGAAAACTAAAACAATAAGTCTATGGTTGGGTGGAATGTTCGTCCTCTGCAACGTGTTACATATTTGCTAGATAAGAGTTCGTACATGCTATGTTTGTTTATGTTAAATGTTGAGATAAATTGTTGTTCATAAATGTCGCATTTTCATATGCATTTCATCTTATTGAATATGGTTGTATATGATTAATTGTTGTTGTGCATGTTTTCAATTAATTGCATTCATGTTTTTAATTGTTATGGACAATTGCATGATATTGTTTGCCATGTTGTGTATTTTCCACAATTAAAATTGGTATCAAAATTATAATTTGGTCATTTTTAGTAGTAGCACGACTCATCTTGAAGGTTGTGTACATTACACTCACCATATATAAGATGTAATTGAAATTAATTTTTGAAAACACAACATCACCGTTGCTACACGTTTTGATAAAGGGTGATATTATGACTATTGATATTTAGCCTTCATCATTGTGTGTCTAATGTCATAATGGTTACGGTCATTAAATATGTCCTAAGCAAGTAGTGTGTGAGACATGTTATGTGTGTTTATGTTTCTGGGTTAGGTGAATAATTTGTGTCTTTGAAATGAGTGCATGAATGGAGTATGTATATTATACATGTGGGTTATAAGGTGCATATTTGTGTGAGTTATGAAGAGGAGACAATGTTGTGTATTTTCCACAATTAAAATTGGTATCAAAATTATAATTTGGTCATTTTTAGCAGTAGCATGACCCATCTTGGAGGTCAGGGCATTACACTCACCATATATAAGATGTAATTGAAATTAATTTTTGAAAACACAACATCACCATTGCTACACGTTTTGATAAAGGGTGATATTATGACTATTGATATTTAGCCTTCATCATTGTGTGTCTAATGTCATAATGGTTACGGTCATTAAATATGTCCTAAGCAAGTAGTGTGTGCATGTTATGTGTGTTTATGTTTCTGGGTTAGGTGAATAATTTGTGTCTTTGAAATGAGTGCATGAATGGAGTATGTATATTATACATGTGGGTTATAAGGTGCATATTTGTGTGAGTTATGAAGAGGAGACAACAATACAAGAAGGTCGAGGATTGGGAGGCAATATCAAATTAGGAACAACTAAACAACAAGCTCTCTCGAGTCACCGTCAGTTTTGAAACCCCGAAAGTAATGAAGGATATATAATTCCTCTTTAACAACATTTTGTAGTTTTATCCTACTCAAAATTACCTCAAGAACTAGACACAAATTTTGATATTTTTACTCTTTTGAAACCCCAAGTGAGTACGATGATATATAATTTCCTCTTTAACAACATTTTGTAGTTTTATCATACTCAAAATTACCTCAAGAACTAGACATAAATTTTGATATTTTTACTCTTTTTAAATTAGTAATGATAACTCTACCATCTTTTACTTTAGATTAACTTAGTGTATGTTTAAACCACAACCAAATTTTAAAACAAAATATATCAAAAAGTAAAAATTTGAAATAAACCTTAAAACCATTACCAAATCAAGATTATACAACCCACCATTCCGTTGGTCTCTAATAATATGACATTTAGATAAATACATAAATCCTTTCAAACCAATCAAAATGGTCATGGTATTGCCAAAATCTCATGTCCATTAAAGTTATTTAGTGTTAAAGATCAATGTCAAATGTAACGACCCTAATTAAAAAAAATACTTAAAGACTATAAAGCAAAATTAATTAATGAATATAAGAGTGATTAATTGCTAATATTCAATAATCAAATAATTCATTTAATGAATTATGACTAAATTTAAGAGATAAAATATAAAAAAAGAGATAATGTGGATTGGCGATGTCAGCAGAGGGTGTATGATGCAGGCAAGAAACGTAAATCCCGAGAAGATAAAAACACATGGAAGGAGAAGGAGGGTGGTTGGAGAGTAAATGCATGACGCGGTCGGGAGGAATAAGGGTGAAAGAGGGGGATGTGCGCACTATTCTGACTCGTGGGATGGATGTAAATGGACTGCTTTTTGGTCAGGAGCAACATTTTGTGGGGTAACTTGGTATTGTGGTGGATTGTGGCATCTGATCACTTGAGCCAATCGCTATTTCTAGAGGTTTTAAGACGGTACGATATCCTGTGAGATATCCCGAGCCAGTCGTTTTCCTAGCTGGCGTGGTGGACAAAGTAGTTTTGGGGTTGCCTATTTTCCCTGCTTTGTATGTGATTGGACCTGAGGAGCAGTAGCAGAAGGCAAAGAAGAAGGCACAAGGCAATATAATTAGCACGTAACTGCACCAGTTGCTATTTATTTATTCTTCAGTTATGAAAGAAGTATTCTATTGATAAATTTGAGTTATTAAAGTTGTTGTTATGAAAATCACTATGATGCTAAGAAAATATTATCAGTTAGGAAATAAATTGTTTATGAAAATAAATAATGTTTAGAATTATTTGACGTTAAGCATATGTGGTATCGACAAGTACCGTGAGCACGCTGACTTTAAACAAGTCGTAGATGGTTTTCAGGGAAAAAACAAGTTGTAGGACCTAGTTTCGATAATTGTGTAGTAGACCTTGGAGTGTGTACTACTATGTTGAAGGTGTAGGTCACTACTCTATGGACTTATGACCTAATCATTGGAATAGAATGGTTAGCTACCATCGAAGCCAACAGATTGTTTCACGAAGAGGGTACTTTGTTTTGATGATGAGGGAAGACCAAGAGAGATCCAAGGTGTACAGAGAAAAGGTTCATTGTGCTTATATCAACTATGAAGGTCAAGCTTGCTTGAGGCAAGGGTGCCAACTTTATGTAGTAGAGGAAGTGAAATAAAGGAACCTCTATTAGATCAAGATCCTGCATTGTTAGAATTTCAAGATGTTTTCCTAACTAATTACTGTGGTTACCCCGAGAGGAGCTTGATTTGTTGGTTGAGCTAAAACCCTAGGCAGAATCCACAATATCCAAGACTCAGATTGAATGACAAATGGACTTTGTGAGTTGTGGGGCCTGCATGAAAGACACAGACCTAGGCTGCAGGCCCAAGAGCCTCACTCTTGGGCGCACCTAAGTGATTTTTGTGAAGAAGATGGGTCCTTACGGAGCCATGTATAGACTGACAGGACTTGAATCGTGCTACAAGGAAAATAGGTACCCAATGTCATGGATAGATGATCTCTTCGATCGTGATGAAAGGAGCTATGGTATTCTCAAAGATTGATTTACAATCTGATATCATCATTGAGGATTACAGTTGGGTGATATCCCAAAATCGCCTTTCTCGAATCCTGGGTATTGGACATTACGAGTTTGTTGTAGTAATTCTTCGATTGAATTAACAAGTGCTGAAGATTCATGAGTCTCATGAACAAGGTATTCTAAGTACTTAGATCGATTTGTCCAAGTTTTTCTAGATGGCATTCTCATCTATTCCAAGAATGAAAGAGAAATCAATGAGGAACATTCTACTTAATACAATTTGCCTTAGAGAGAACAAATTGTATAAACCGTCATGTTCCTTCTTCCAGAAGAAATCCACTATTTAGGTCACATCATTTCAGCAAGGGAATCTCTCCAGAGACCTGTGGTGCTGGTAAGAAACATTATGGAACGGCCAAGCTCAAGAATGCACATGAGGTGAGAAGCCATGGGGCTAGCATGTTACTACCGGAGATTTGTGGAAGGATTTTCAAAATAAATTTAAACCCATCACCACTTCCTTGCAACGCATGGAGTCGCATGAATGGACGTAAGAATGATAGCATTCAGGAGCTTGGTGAGATTATCATAAGTGCAATCAATTCTACGGAGTACGTATTAATGGAAAAGGACTTCATGACCGCGACGATGTACCGAAACAAGGTTTGGGGTCATAAGCACAAGATGGAGGAGGATAGCCTATGTACTCGAAGGAAGAAGCACGAGGAATTTATATCACATTCATGATTTAGAGTTAGCAAAATGTGAATGTTGGCTCAAGACGGAGGCACTACCTTGTTGTGAGAAACTTTGAACTCAAAACAAAACATCAAAGTTTAAAACATCTTCACTCAAAGAGATATGAATGCCACAAAGGCTGGAGTGAGTTTATGATGAGTACGATTTTGGTATTTCTGCATAGATAAAAGGGAAGGAAAAATGTGGTCTCAGATGCTTTCGAGTAGAAGACCAATATTCTCCTTGGTAACTTTAAGGATCAATCTGAGGGAACATGTGTTGATGCAACTTCAAGGAGATAGTTGGTATTTAGTGGTTACTTCAAACCTCTAGAGCATGAGGTATATAGACCCAAAGTATGAAGGATACAGACCGAAACGATGGATTGTTAAGATATCAAGGAAGAATGTACATCTAATGGGGATATTCAAAACATCATACCGGCGGAAGCCCATAGATCACTTTATTGCGCCAAGATCCCGAGTTATAAATATGTAATGAAGAAATCCTTTAAGGTGCATGAAGCGACATAGTCCATTTCAAGTCACAATGCCTAGAGGTCACCAGTGAAAGCCTAATTTCACTCATCACTCCTAAGGTGCCTTCTACAACCATTACGATATTCATGTCCAAGTGGGAAGTCATCTCTATGGATTTTGTTGTGGGTTACCACTCATCCCATAGACACAATGCTATTCGGGTGATAGTGGGATAAGCAACTAAGAAAGTGCCCATTTTATTCCTGGCTGACATTCTTTCACGATGTCACCGATGTGGCACGCGTGTTTATAAGAGAGGTTATCCGTTTGCACTTGATACCTAAGAAGATCATTTCGCATAGTGGACTCCGTGATTCACTGTGGGGATTTTTGGACAAGTTTACAACAGCTTGGGGACTCGGGGCTGATCTTAAGCACAGCTTATCATCCGTAAACAGATGGACAGACCGGAGAGTGGGTAAATCAAGTCATGGAAGACATGCTTAGGATGTATGTAATGGATAATCAAACCTGGTGGAAGAAGTACCTACCTTTAGTAGAATTTTCCTACAATAACAAATATCAGGTTCCATTGGAATGCCTCCATATGAAGCTTTGCATGGGAGACCGCGTACTGCACTATTGAGTTGGGATAGACTAGAAGATCGTGAGTAATGGCCAATGAATTGATTCAGGAAATGGAGGAACAAGATTCAAATTAGGCGGAGATTAAAGGAAGAGGAGGATAGGCAGAAAAGTTACGCAGATGCACACAGAATCCTAATCGGTTGGCGAAGTGGAGACCAAGTTTTCATCTTCATCGTGCCCAATAAGAGCAATTCATACTATTCTGAAGGACAAAGTTGTCACCTCGGGTTATGCTAGGACCATTCAACATCCAAGAGAAAAATGGACCCGTAGCCTATCGTCTCGACGCTACCCCACTTGCATAAAAACTCATAATGTATTTCATGCATCTGTTTTTACTGTCATTATGTTGTCGATGAATCACATGTCCAAATTGGAAGGAATTGCAGGTGTCTGACGTGGGAACCCTCACGTGAGAATCACATTATTGGACCAGAGTCCTAATAAACTCAGGAATCATTTAGTAGACCAAGTTAAGGTCTCCAAAGGGGACAAGTATATAGTCCGTGATCCGGCTAATTTGGGAAGATGCCGAGACACTACAAATGAGATTATCCTCACTATTTTGACCACTTCGAGAACATGTTTCTAAGGTGGGTGTATGTAATACTGTCTTTGATCAAGATAGCCGACTACCTTCGAGACGTGATACTTTATTTTCTAGTCACTAATGAAACCATTAAGAGATACACTTAAACTTTTAAAATTTATGAACTTCTTAATATTTGGATGTTAATGGTGATGATGCATGAAATGTGATCATATTATGAGAATGTGAACTTTACGAGCGTACAGATGATGTTGATGACGATGTATGAATTGGCATCTATTATGTGAATGAAAATTTATGAATGTTATTTATGATGATGTATATAATAAGACATATTGTGAAATAGAGAAATTGTTGAATGTTTAAATAACATTAGAATGATGTTTTGATAAATGATAATCTTGGGAATGTATAAAAGCATGAATTATGGGATATTGTGAACGCATCCAATGGAAAATTGATATAGTGGCTGTACTGGGATACAAAATTAAAATGATGAAAGTATGCAACTATATGATGTTAATGCAAAGAAATGCATGAGTTTGTGTCATGCATCAACTGGTGTTATGGGATAAGTGAAAGGAATGGGGCGGTAATGATGATGAAAGGATACTGGGACCATCGACGGGAAACATTATGGTATGAATAATGTATATGGAAACTATTTTGATTTGGATGACCGCAGTAGAGAGGGATTCATAGGATTTTTGGTGGTGAGACTGCCCAAAACCCAATAAATGATGACAAAAATCCTCTAGCAACACGTTGCTCCTGTGTGTTCCATTATGGGTTGTTGACCCTGGTACTATGAGGAGGGTGGAGGTGTTTCCTAATCGCACCTTCTTCAAAACCCCAAGTCCCGGAGGACGGCCGGGTTCACTTTCCCGTGACGGTGATGAGGACTGTCAGCTGCCCGCTAGGGAAGCTTGGTCGAGTGAGCCACACTTCCACTTACTTGGGCTCTATTTGGAGTTAGGTCGATAGAGTTGACGCTCCAAGACAGTCTGAAGGAGAGGACCGACAGGATGGGAGATAGCTAGTTAGAAGGAAGGATGAGTAGATAGTTGAGACTTCATGGGGGTCTGTCATGTGCGTGGTGGATTTGATGAAGAAAAAATAAGCATATAAACATTCATTATGAGGGACCAAACCACATTTGTTAAAATAAATTATTGAATCAAAAATGAGATTCAAGGAATTCTTCAACAATTGATGATTGTTGTCTTTATGAAAGACTAAGTTTGTTGGATCGATTGAATGTGTACATAAATTATTAAAGAATGACAGCTGATTATTAGTACGCGTACCTAGGTTTATATACTAGCTAATATGTATTCCTTTATATGAATATACAATAGTATGTATGGAATTTCTTGATTTGAATTATCGACAGTGTCAGTTAATTGTCATGAATGTATGAACCATGCCTTTTCATTTGTAATATCAGACGCCTTAACTTCGAGACAAAGTTTCCTCAAAGGGTGCATGTACACCCACCCTAATTAAAACAAATACTAAAGACTATAAAGCAAAAATCAATTAAAGAATATAAGAGTGAGTTATAAGGTGCATATTTGTGTGAGTTATGAAGAGGAGACAACAATACAAGAAGGTCAAGGATTGGGAGGCAATATCAAATTAGGAACAACTAAACAACAAGCTCTCTCGAGTCAATGTCAAGCTTGAAACCCCGAGTACGATGATATATAATTCCTCTTTAACAACATTTTGTAGTTTTATCCTACTCAAAATTACCTCAAGAACTAGACACAAATTTTGATATTTTTACTCTTTTGAAACCCCAAGTGAAGTATTTATGATATATAATTATTAAAATTTTGTAGTTTATCATACTCAAAATTACCTCAAGAACTAGACATAAATTTTGATATTTTTACTCTTTTTAAATTAGTAATGATAACTCTACCATCTTTTACTTTAGATTAACTTAGTATGTTTAAAACCACAACCAAATTTGAAACAAAAATATATCAAAAGTAAAAATTTGAAATAAACCTTAAAACCATTACCAAATCAAGATTATACAACCCACCATTTCGTTGGTCTCTAATAATATGACATTTAGATAAATACATAAATCCTTTCAAACCAATCAAAATGGTCATGGTATTGCCAAAATCTCATGTCCATTAAAGTTATTTAGTGTTAAAGATCAATGTCAAATGTAACGACCCTAATTAAAACAAATACTTAAAGACTATAAAAGCAAAAATTAATTAAAGAATATAAGAGGGATTAATTAAGTAATAATCAAACCGCATAATTCATTTAATGAATTATGACGCAATTTAAGAGGATAAAATATAAAAAGAGATAATGTGATTGCGATACGCAGAGGTATATGATGGCAAGAAGCCCAGAAATCCCGAGAATATAAAACATCTATGGAAGGAGTATGGAGGGTGGTTGGAGAGTAAATGCATGAGGCGGTCGTGAGGAATAAGGGTGGAAAGAGGGGATGCTATTCATTCTGGACGGGATGGATGCAGCGGACTGCTTTTGGTTGTGAGCAGCGATTTTGTGGGCACCTGGTATTGTGTATTGTGGCATCTTGATCAGTTGAACCACTGCGTTGCTAGAGGTTTTAGGCACGAGGGCCAGGATATCCTCGAGATATTCCGGAGCTGTATCGCTTTCCTAGCTATGGTGGATGTTAGTTTTGGGTGTACTTATTTTCCGTGTTTAAAGCAGGATTGATCCGAGGAGCAGGTAGCAGGAAGGCAAAAAAAAGGCAAAGAGACAACATAAAGAATTAGCATCAGATCCGTGTACTTGTTAAGTTATGTATTTATCTTCGCTATGAGCAGGATTCTATTGATAAATTTGAGTTATTAGAGTTGTTGTTATGAAAATCACTACGATGCTAAGAAATATTGTTTCAAATTTAGGAAATAAATTGAAAACATGAAAATAAATAATGTTTAGAATTATTTGGATGTTACAAATAAAATCTTAACAAAAGTGGGACAAGTTATTTCACTGGAAAAATCAATGTCAAATCCTATCAAAGTGTGGGATATAAGTATTAAAAACAATATATACTGCTAGAGAAGATCTAGCAAATATGAAAATATTTTTTTAAATATTATTCTTTCTAGATAGAGAAGATCTAAAGTAACTTCTAACTTTACACTTAAATACTTTTAAAATTGTAACATTAACGATAACTTTGAGGATGTGCGATTAGGGTTTATGACTGGCCGCCGCCATTTAACTCGACGTCAATAATGTTTGTCTCCAGAAAAATTTCACCTCACAGGAGGAAGGCCTAACTACATCTCCTCTATAGAACGTGGTTGTAAATGAAAAAGCAATGGAGCCTAATCAGCGCTCCCACCTTCAAAACCTCTGTGATCCGAGGCCCAGCCTAATGGATGAAGGAAACTCTTCAAAGACAAGAACTTGGACGACTTCCACTCAGCCTAAGGAGAAAAAATTTCAAAGTTTCAAATTTCCGCGGATGCCCTCGAAAATGCATTCGGTGCACCAAAAGCACTCCAATATGTGTGGTCACCACCAAGCAGACGAGGAGCGTAAACACCATGAAAGACAACGCCGTGGAAATTTTTAGGGCTTTGGCCTCGAGCGACTCTCGAAGAAAAGTGGATACAATATTGTGCGGGAAGCCTAAAAGGCCATTATGACTTCCAGCCTAGGCTCGAAGGGACTTTTCACAATCATCTTCCACAACTCTTGAAGATCTAAAACTGAAGTCTTTGATGGCACCATTTCTACAACTCACGTCTATTCCATTTTAACTGGACGAAAAAAATTCAACCCCTAAAGGAGGATTTTCTCACGCGACCGGTATGGATCGTAATTTTCATACTCTCCCTCGTAGAATTTGGTTAGAAGAGGTTCTAAATTTTAATAGGCAATACCATAGGTATTTATGTCAAATCCTCTGAAGCCACTAAGCAGCGGCGCTATACATCTTATGCAAGAATATGCCTACATGAATACGTTGCCACCCGTGCCCAATACCCTCGAATATCATGATGAAGATTGGTCCTAGATCATAGATTATGAACAACACAACCCATTTCGTCAGCAGAAGTGCCACTTAACATGCCACTCTTCTTAGATTTCTCAGTTCTCTCAATGCGATCAACAAAGATACTACACCAACAAGCGGCAAGGACCAGGAAGGATTCATACAACAAGCAGGCAGAAAACGGCAAGGAGGACGCAAGCAACTTCCCCAGGTAAGCAAAGACCCTTCCACTAGCAATAAATTTGAAATTCTACAAGATCAACCGTAATGCCCATCATCTTCATGAATGAAGCCAATTTCGCCAATTCTCGATAATCCCCTAAATCGAACAATGGCTCTCGCTTCAACCCCAAAGATCGCTAAGCGATCCTTATCACTAAGGGTTCCGCACCGTAAACACTGTGACGCCAGGAATCAAGATGGAGACGAGGACATCGAGCTAGAGGAACCCGATCTTATGGCAGACCTAGAACATTCGAACATCGCCATCGACACTGTGAATTATACACCATTCCTCGGGATCAGCTAAGGAAGATACACAAGGTATTTCTAAACTCTTCTGCATGATCTTCAGCCCGGGCCAGTAAAGCTTTAGGAATCCAAGGCATCCAGGCAAAACTTCCAAGAACCAAAAGATGAGAAAAAACGGGGACGAAAATCCACTAATAAGCTCATATAGGAAATAGGAAACTACATGGTCAACTCTGGTCAGGTCCACCTGATATCAGATAGCTTTCCTCCCCTTCTTCCACTTCTCGGCCCTCATGAAGATCATTTCATGGAACATTAGGAGGATTCCAACTGACGTGAGTGTAAGAAAAAATCATATGAGAATTGATTATAGCGTAACTCCCTACATTGTGTCACAGCAGAAACAAATGCCTCGAGATTCAATCGCTACTCCCTACTTTCATCGAAACTATGGGAGAGAGCAATGATTGATGCAACAGGAATAGCTGGAGGAGTAGCCATCCTATGGAATCCCAACATGTTGTTATCGAAAATTTCTTCATCATGTAAGATGGTCCATAACAGAATATAGACTCATCGATCCTAATCAGCCCCGCATCTAACCACCTATATGGGCTCTTAATCCAAGAGATAAACAAGCTGCCAGAGCCTTGAATACACATCCAAATTTTATTTCACCAAGGATAAGTGGATCTCAGTGGGGACTTCAATATCATCCGTTGTACTGGAGGAGAAAAAAAGGAGGATCTCGTAGATTAGACCAAGACTCATGCAGCTTCAACAATCTAATCGAAGACCTCCGTCTAGTCGACCTAGAAACCAGCAATGGTACCCATACCTGGACAAACAGGTGAATTGGAGCTCACCAAATCGCATGCAAGTTGGATCGCTTTCTCATATCGGAATCCCTACTGCCGGGATGGAATGGCAATGAAGTTACTACCTTGAACCGCCAGGATCGCATTCACATCGCCCATACAATTATGGTTGATCTGCCACCGCAAGAAGCTCCTTCCGCTTTTGAGCGCTTTGGCTAGACCATCCCGAGATTTCCGGCAGTAAAGATCTGATGACTCCGGGTGGCAAGAAAGTCATGATCCATCAAGGTCTAAAATGTTTCGCTTCAAAGAACGCACTTTAAGAATTTTAAGAAAATTTTAAATTATGGAACAACAAACCTTTTATGTAAAGATTTTTAAATCCCAACATCGGTGCAAATGGCTGAAATACAAAGACTCAATCGTGAGAAATTGTAGGACCGACAGAGGAATTAAAAGCGCAGGAACTCAAAGTCGCCCAACATCTTGAAGAGAGAAATAAACAGGAAGAAATACACTGGAAACAAAAGTCACGGATTCAGTGGCTCAAAGCAGGAGCCGCAACACCAAGTTCTTTCATCGCACTTCTATTCAGAGAAGGCATTCTAACAAAATCACGCATCTCATCTCGGATCAAGGGGAAACCATCCACTCCCACACTGATATGGAAAAAACTGGTTGACTACTTTCATAACCTCCTTACCGAGCCCATACAAGATAGACAAGCAGCGATCAGCAAAATCACAAGACATGTACCTTCACTTGTAACTCAAGAGCAAACGACGCCTTCTAAGGTCTTTCACCATCGAGAGGTAGATCGTTGGCGGCAGAAACCCCAAATGCAAAGCCTTCCAGACTACATGGCTTCACAAGTGATCTCTTCCACTACCGGCCAATGATCAGAACTCGAGGTTTGGGAAATCTCGAGGATTCAAGAGTCATAGAAAATCTTACATATCTTAATGCCACTTTTCTCACCTTAGTCCCTAAAGAGGGATGCAGTATACACGCCAGTAATTCCGTCCATTGCCCTCTCTTAATGTAATCTTACAAACGCCTACCATGCAATCGCCGGAGACTTAAGTCGATCCTACTAACAATCATCTCCATGGAACAGTCAGGATATGTAGAGGGCCGGCAGATCCTGGACAGCATCGTTTTGGCCCATGAGGTCATCCATTCCTTGCAAAAACCAAAACCCCCTGTATATGCCTCAAACCTGACCTCTCTAAGGCCTTTGACAAACTAAGCTGGGACTACTTAAGAGAAATGCTTTTAGCTTGGCTTTCACCAAACTGGGTAGATTCGATCTTGAATTTGACTCCTCTCGTTTCTTCTCTCATTGTTAATGGTAGCCTCGGCTCTTCCTCCTGAATCGCATTGTGGAGACTCTTTCCCTTTCCTTCGGTTATCATGGCCGGAAGGATCTCTAGTCGCCCATATTACAAGCCACTAAAATCCTTTCCTGCATCTAGCTTACTCTCCACGGCATCTCTCTCTCAGATAGTCACCAAGGGATGATATGCTCCTAATGGGCGTTCTAATCGCATGAGGCCCTTCGCCGAGATCCTTCAAACTTTTTCCTCAGCTTCCTGGACTAGATCGCAATAAAGATAAATCCTACTTCTTCTTTAACACTTTTAATCCAAATGTATTATTATTTCTGAGATTCTAGGCTTCCATAGGAGCTCCCTTCCGTCCAAATACCTAGGCTCACTCCTCTCGATTGATAATAGTCTTCAAATGCTTCCCTGGGAACACCTTCTCTCTCTCATCCTTTCCAAACAACTCTCCCGGACTTCCCGAGCTTTAAATCTCTGCTGCTCCATCCTGTTTAAAAGCCGTCTTTCCAAGCCTCGATTCCATGCCTTCTATGCTAGGCCTCCAAGATTGGCTCCCAACTCCATCAAAAAGTCTTCAGGAACTTTATATGGCAAGGTCTTAACAAAGAGAAAAAAATCACACTGGTAAGCTGGGATAAGCTCTGCCAAACCAAACGACAAGGAGGATTGGGATTGCGAGATCCTTCTCTTATGAACAAGGTTCTCAGCACCAAAATATGGTGGTATATGGCTAAAACCCTGCTTATCTAGGGCTAAGCTCAAGGAAAAAATATTCTAATACCTGAAAAGACTCCCATCAGTGGAATGGCTACACCGTATTCTCTAATATGGATAGTGCCAAGGCAATGTGACTGCTAGCTCACTCAACACTTTTGGGAGATAGAAATGGGAGACGTTCTCCAAGGACTTCGCATCAATGCAATACCATCACGAAGGACGGGCACAGATATCTACCCTCACCTACAGTGCCGGCATGATAACCGCTGCAGACATCAAGGGTAGACAACCCATGGAGGACATCACTCAAGGAATTGGCACCTGATATGATTTACTTAACTTGGAGGAGCGGTATCGACTCCATACAATCCTCAAGAGGAACTTACTAAGCTGAGAATACCCATAATAATGGGACGACATCACTCTTCATAGCTACAGCCAGCTGTGGTTTCTTCAAAGACGAGGGAGACATTCTTACCAAAGTCACCAAGGCCCCTACCGATTCTAAGTTCACAAAATATGGGACCTAAACACTCCGGCCTAAAAGTCACGCCTTCTTATGGCTAAGGTTTTAACTGCTATCCCCGACCGGATAATCTCTCCAAGAGAGGCTTTGTGGGACCCTCCCTATGCACACTCTGTGGAGAGGCAGAGGAAACTTTAAATCATCTCCTTAATACCTGCACCTACACAAATTTTGGATCAGCAAGACTTATCTTATGCGACCTTCGCACTGCAGATCGTGATACTCTGGCAATCCATTGCAAACTCCATGGATCAGTTTTCCACTTCCCATCCTCAACCAAGATTGGCAACTCCCTACCGTTTTATTCTCAAGGGTAAACTTGAAGGAACTAACCTGACCTTCGTGAGGCACCCTCTCTCGGTAAGATTATTGGCTATTAATGCCACGAATGTCCTAGAACCCTCCTTCTCCGAACTGTGACCGATGCAGCACTGCATTGCCCTCCTTCCTGAGCTCTCTATCTCAAACACCGACCTCCTCCCATCCCTCCATCTCGCCCGCCCCTCCTCGAGTAGCCCTCCTTGTCTCTCCCCGAGAATTTTGTTGTCAACTTCAGTGGAGCCTCCAAAGGAAACCCTCGAGCACCGGCTAACGCGGAGTCGGCTATCTGGTGAATCACTTGGCCGATCCTTAACATCATAGCCGGGCCCCTGGGACATTCCATGAACAACTTTGCATAACTTTGGGGACTCATCAAGGGATTGCAACTCGCCATCAACCATCACTACAATAAATTGATAGTAGAAGGCGACTCCCAAGTCATTCTCATCCTGCTACGTCGAATCTTACAGGGAGCACGACCGGATAGGATCTCGCCCAGCTGTAGATTGTCGCATGGAATTCAAACCATAGCAGATCTAATGCACCAGAACTTGGTTATTCTTCCTTCACATGTCATAAGGAAAGCAAACCAAGTTGCTGGTGATTTAGCCAATCTGGGAGTCAACTGGCATGGATCAGACCTTCATTGCAATGCAATTCAGGATCAGACTCACCCTATCCTCCCGCGAATGCATACAAAGCCGGACAGATGCTCTCAGGGATGGGGTGCGTGTCAAGGGTACCAATGAGCTGACGACGGAAATTCAAGGCGCTGCGGCATGGGGACACGTGGATGGGCATGGCTAACCCATCAACAACATACCAACTTAATTGCAAGTTTATTGGCGATGGGGAGGGCGATTAACACTGCATTCCTTCCACTTCCGCCTAGTTTCAATGGAGTTGCTCGCGATTCACTCCCCGCATTCACCTCATTCCGCCGCAAGATTCACTCATGTGCGCAGTGCCAGAGGCTTATCCCCGCGGCAAAGAAAGCTCATCCCCGCGTCTCCGACGGGCCGAAGCACCCTTTCCTCGTTTGCTCTCTTCACCTGCTTTTCCACTCTCTCACTGTTGCCATAAGCTCGCCATGCCTCGCTATCGTAATTGGCAACCTAAAACGAGGTTCTGCATGGAAGCTTCTTGAACCTCCTGCCTGGGCCCTCCATCAACTTCCGATGATTCTCTCCACAAACATGCCACCACTCATCCCTGCTTATTGTTTGGTGCCCCAAGGCAGCCTCGCTCCTTGGCCATTATCCCCCGCGTTCCTATCTCAATTTTGAGTCTCTCTTGTGCTACAGCAGAGCTTCCATCCAGCTCAATGCCTCCAGGCGAACCATAGGACAATTGGGGTGCTCATCCTTCTCCTCACACATCACCCAAGCGTGCAGGTCCTTGCTACCTGGAGAACATAGACAGAGTCCAGTTCGCCGAGAGCTTGGCCATTTTACAGGATTTGGTTTTCGAGCTTCGGCAAGAGGTCGTGGATTTACAGTATCGGTTCCAAGCAACGGAGGGAAAGGTGGTCAGTTTCATGCACATTCTCTCCTCTATGCATGAGGCCCTGTTCTCTGCCCCGGAAGACACCCGTCCCACAGAGCATTCTGAGGATACCACTGAAGCGGCTCAAACCGATGCGCAGATGTCAGAGGCAGCAGGTGGGTAGCAGGAGGAGCGCAGGGACGACATCAAGGACCTCGCAAACGCCAGCGCAGCTGCTGAACCTTGGGACTATGGAGTCACGCTTATTGAGGAAGAGCCTTACCCAGGCAACCTCCTTGCCACTTAGCTAATTTTACTGTATGCCTTCTCATTTAGCTACTAGGCTTGATAGGATAAATAATGCTCTCTATTTTGATGACAGCTTAAGTTTAGACTTATTTTTTCAAGGAACTGACAAGGCTAGCTGGACTGGTTTCATGTCAAGCCCAAATAATCGTAGTCTTGACTTAGTCAGATATTTTGGACCTGATGTTTCAGACTCAAGGATCGAATACAGATCTCTTTTATTTCTACAAAAAAAAAATACTTTAAAATTACATATTATAAAATAAATTAGCTAATAACCCTGAGTTGAAATGTGTAGAGAATATCTAAAATAAATATGAAAATATTTTATTTTTAACATTATTTTTCTTAAGTCTTCATTTAAGCACCTAGAGAAATCCATATAAACAAAATGTAAATGAAAACAAAGCTCTTGAAATCTTCATCACCTAGAGAAATTTCTCGAGATAAAGAAATGTAGACACAAATCCATCTTCATTTAATTGTGGGTGGTAAAGCATTTGGTTGGTTGTTTTTTCATAATTTCTTTAACAATTAAAATATTATTTATGAATTTTTTATTTTTTATAATTATAATTTAATATAACATTATATGATTTTAATATATTTATAATTTTGTTCTTGAGGTGTAGAATAGTTGGTTATTCAGTGTGTTGTTAAGCTATTTCGTGCAAGGAAAGTCAATGGTTCAAAACCCCACATGAATAAAAATACAACCATACGTTTGTGGCTCAAGCCAAATGCACAAATAACAAAACAAAAATATATATTTATGATTTTTTCTTACTTAAACCAATAAACAAGACACTAAATTATTTAATAAATAATATAAAAGTGAATATAATGTAGCATTTCTACCATTCTAATATATTATAAGTGTTCTTTGTGTATAGTGATATTCTACGTATATCATCATATTGCTAAATTTGTATTAAAATGGTATTAAAGATAATCAAAGTAAGATATTACTATGAAAATAAAATCACCACTAATTAAATTGTCAACAAGTGATTTTTACCAAAGTTTAAATTTTAATTACGAATTAACTATATATTTTGTTTGTTTGTTTTAATTGATAGATATATTAATAAAGTTTTATCTTAAATCTTTTGAGATATAAATTGTTCCTCAAATTTTTGCAATCAAAAAAATATTTGCACATCTAGAGATGATTTTTTTAACTTTAATTACTAATTAAATGTATTTTATTCTTTTTATTGATAGATATATTTAGTTTTTATCTTTCTTAACTCTGGATATATCATGTATTGAGAGGATCAAATCTTTTGAGGTATAAATCTTTCCTCAATTTTCGCAATCAAAAACATTTTGCACCTTTAGGGATTTGATCCCTAGTCATGCATAATAAATTGAGAGTTGGATTTGATCCCTTGTCATGCATGATAAATTCAGAGTTAAGATGAACTTGTATTGTTGTACTACTTAAAGTAGCACCATTAGAACTTGTATTGTTGTACTACTTAAAGTAGCACCATTAAGTGGAAGTAGTACCTTTGGCTCTTTTAATGAAGAAAAACACTCCAAAACAATTGATTTTAAATGTTCCTTTAGTTACAACCTTATTGATCATTTATAAACTGAACAATGAACATTTTAATATTTGCATTTTTATATATGTGAGTTTAACACAAGTTTTGGCAAAAGTGGAAAAAAAATGTTTTTGGTTGTATGTTAAGAAACATTTTTCAAAACCTATAATATTTCATTGGATTGATATTATATATTTTTATAATCTATAGATAATCTATCTATTTATCTATCTATTTATCTATCTATCTATCTATTTATATATATTATAATGAATGTTAAAAAATATTTTGTTGATTATCTATAGATTATCATAAAAAAAATTAGATTAGGATGATATAATATATTTTTTATTTACTTAATATTTATAAAAAATTAAAGTTTCATTTGTAAATTTCACATTGAGCATAGAAAGAATTACACATCTCTCTCATTTCAGTTATAAAATATCTCTTAATGCAATAACTAATAAGTTTTTGTAAATAAATAAATTTAAAATAATATTATAAATACTTTAAAACCACTCTCGTTAATATTTCATTCTCATAGTAACCTTTGTCATTAGATGCATCCCATACAAATCAATGGAGGTATAAGTGGTATACCCATAATCAATGAATATTAAACACCTTAATGCATTTTGGTGCATAGACAATAATCAAACTATTACTTCAAAAATGATCATCGATGATGATTAAGCCTATGACGGTCCTTAAAACATCATTAATAACCATCATACCCATGATAGTACTTAAAAGGTCATCATCAAAGGCACTTACAACTACAATACTTAAAACCAATTTCAATGATTCTTGGGGTGATGGTCCTATTAACTTATTAATTAAACATCACCAATTAACTTATTAGCCATGCTTTTTATGATGGTCCAATAAGGCCCCTCTCCAACACATTTTTGGTGATCAATTTTGTAATGGTTGAAAATTTCCCCTCACCATATATAAGATGTAATTGCAATGAAATTTTTACAATACAATGTCACCATAACTATAGTTTTTGACAAAAGGAGATGCTTTAGGACTATCAATATTTAGCCTTCATCATTGTGTGTCTAATGTCATAATGGTTATTATCATTAAATGTGTTAAGAAACTAGTGTGTGAGAGATGTTAGTTGTGATTATGTTTGTGGGTTAGGTGAAGCATTCGTGTCTTTTAATCGAGTGCATGGATGAAATATCTATCATATATGTGTGGGTTATAAGGTGCATTACTTATATATGTTTATTATTTATGTCTTAGGTGCATTGTTTATGTGTGTGAGTTTGGTGCATTATTTATGTGTGTTGGTTAGATGTGGTGTTTATCTTTATCAATTAAATGTGTGAAATAGGTTTATTATTTATATGTATTAGATGTGTTATTTATATGTGTGAAATATATATGTCATTTATGTGTATGTGTCTAGGTTAGGTATGTCTCTTATGTTAATGGGGTAGGTATGCCATTTATGTGTATTGATTATATGTATGCATTAAATATGTCATTATGTGCTTAGTTTATATGCATATAGTTTTCACTTTTGTAATTTATTGTTGTCAAATCTATATACAATTTGACTCAAAAGAAAATCTAATAAAATGTGATATAGAATACAAAGGAGAGAGACTTTTAATTGACATCTCAAGTACATCAACATTAGATGAATGTCAATGTTTCCCAATAAAATGCGATATGGAC
>SNQJ01S0150005.1:0-23312 GCA_010110895.2 Picea sitchensis | reverse complement strand
TCAACAGCCCTTGAGAGACATAGGAACAATATGATGGAAATCTTCACACAAATCCTTTGATGAATGCTAACAAGTGACACATCCACATTAAGAGGAAGCACAACCCCCTTCAAGGTATAGATCAATTTTGATATTCCCATATTTGAAGGTCAAATAGATGCATATTTTGTAGATAAATGGTTAAATCTTCTAGAAGGGTATTTTTCTCTCCACAACTTTTTTGATAGAGAAAATATTATATTTGCGCTCCTCAAGGCCATCCCCCATGTCAAATATTGGTGGGAGATTTTCTGTGAGAAAAATGAAATAGAAGGATCCACATTATTTGCAGTTGCACCCACTCGGTATTCCTTCATGGATGCTATTAAGGAACAATACTACCATGTTGGAAGTTATGCGAACTTGTATACAAGATGGACCACACTGCGATAGGAAAGAGACCAAACAATACCATAGTTCACCAATGTCTTCCATATCTTACACACCAAGATGGGCATCAAATATTATGAGAGACTTATAATTATCAAGTACTGCGATAGTCTACATAGATACATCTAGAAATAAATATATTTTTTGGACATATTGTCCTTGGGCGCATCCTATTGACATGCCGTCAAAATTGAGCAGAATATTAAACAAAAGACACAACAGTTTGGGTCTGGGAACCCCTCACAGAAGAAGCAAGGAAAGGGCAGTCCTAACCCATGGAACAAAGGATAGAGAAAATATGGGCAACCTAATGACAACCAGTCCAATCCACAAGAAAATAAGGATAATGGGAAGACGAAGAAATATATCAGGAAGTGGTGCAACTTCCATAAGAGCCCCTGCCATAAAACTATCGATTGTCGCTCAAAGAAGTCATTAGTGGCTAAAGTAAACACCTCTGAATCAGATATGGGTTCTAACTCTGAGTAATAACTAGAGAAGAGGATACAAATCATTGATGTGGAACCCATTGCCACCATTTCTACCACCAAGATCCAGCCTGGTAAACTTGATGATCCAGAGGAAGGCGAGCACCTCTTTCATTCATAGATGTGGGTGAAAGGAACTCCACTACAATTCATCATTGATAGAGGTAGCCAAAAGAACCTCATATCAACAGAGGTCATCAAGAGGCTAGCCCTGCCGACAACGCCACACCCACAACCCTATACCATAATATGTCTTTGTCAAGGAAGCGATCTTCACGTTAGCCAACAGTGTCTCCTGTTGTACGACATCAAGCCATTCAAATATGAGGTATTGTGTGATGTTTCTCCCCTTGAAGCTTGTGATGTTATTTTGGGGAAATCGTATTTATGGAAACTCCATGTTGTATGAGTTTAGGCCTCACAGTGTTATTATTACTTTGAACAAGAAATTGTATAGGATACTCGAGGTAGTCCCACCTAGTGTTATTTTCTTGATCTCTTCCAAGAAATGTAGGAAGGTCATTTTTTAGACCAGGAAGTTTTTCTTCTTCATGATTCACTCTCAGAGTGAGAAAAAGGTTGCAACCAAATCCATGGACTCCACTACCGACCTCTCCACGCAGCAGAGGCAAGTGAATAAGGTTTTGGAAGAGTACAAAGACATCTTCTCATCACCTACTGGAGTACCTATGCACTTTCAGGTCAAGCATCCCATTGATCTGTCCCCTGACACACCGCTACCAAATGGGCCAGTCTATCATTTCTCTCTACTAGAAAATGAGGAGAACAAGTGTCAGATATAAGAACTACTCCATAAGGGGCACATCCAACCTAGATCATCACCTTGTGGAAGCCAAATTGTGTTGATGCAGAAGAAAGACGGGACCTGGTGACTCTACATTGATTACCGGGACCTAAACAAAATCACAGTCAGGAACTGGTACCCGATTCCCCAAATCGATGATCTCATTGATCAGCTCAAGGGGGGAAAATACTTCAGTAATATTGATTTTAATTTTGTCTACCATGAGGTCCCAATAGAACAAACATATGTATGGAAAAATGCCTTCAAGTCAAAAGAAGGTCTTTTTGAATGGTTGGTCATGCCCTTTGGTTTGACGAATGCCCCAACAAATTTCATGAGGTTGATGGACGATATCCTGCGACCTTTCACTAATTATTTTGTGGTGGTGTATCTAGATGAAATCCTCATCTACAACAATACTTGGGCAGAACACTTGCAGTATATTCAACATGTTCTACACACTTTGTGGCAGCAAAAGATATATGCCAACTTGGAAATATGCTCCTTCATCATGGACAGGGTCCAATACCTAGGCTACACTGTTGATGCACATGGTGTGCATGTTTATCAATCCAAGATCCAATTTATCTATGACTGACCATCCCCAACCACACTCACTGAGCTTCATATCTTCTTAGGCATTTCCAATTTATATCGTAGGTTCATGTTGGGATTCTCCCATATTGTATGGGCCCTCGGTCAAATAACCATAGGTGGTGGTAAGGAAATATTTGTGTGGGGCCTGTCACAACATAAATCATTCTATGATATGAAGAAACACTTGTGTTCAACACCAGTGCTCTCATTACCTGACCCGCAACAACCCTTTGAGATCGAGATAGATGCTTTAGACTATGTGTTATGAGAAAAATCACTCTATGGCATGGGGTAAACCACAACATACGAAAATGACTGCATAAATAAACTCTAATCTCAAGTATGTTATAGAAACAAACATGCTAAAAAGATAAGATAAATATCCTACCTTGTCCAGATGTTCAATGAAGTCCATCGTTGAGCACTTGACTCAAAGATATACACCTGCAACTTGTCCTCAACAACCAAGACACACAAGCATATGGTGATAATATGTAAATTTAGCACTTATAATAACATAATCCATCAATATTCATAACAAATACACCCATGGAATAATAATTCAAATATTTTCAAGACATTAATTGGACAAGAAAAGAGTATTTCTATTAAAATTTAAAAAACATAAGTGTATGAATGAAAAAATTCTATGTTGACATGTTCGGAACCGAGAAACTATGTCCCTTCCAGTTGGACCTCCACCACTTCAATTCTCCACCAAAGGAAAGCTCATATAAGAGAGACAATGAGGTTCTCCACCAAATAGGGAAGAGGTTGGGTGCTGAACAATGTGTTCAGACTTAAAATGACAAAGGGATGCAGACTCAATATGAAGTGAATAATTTCTCAAGAGTAACTTTTCTCTCAAAGTTAAATTCTTCTCCTCTTTTCCACAACTTGGATATGTTCCATTTATAGCCTTCAAATGGAACTGAAGGGCCAATTCAGAACATTTCCAGTATATGGAAGGTCAAGGATCATGGCGTGACATGGAAACCCAACACCATTTTTAATTTTTGGGCACAAAACCCAATGTATGCAGGCTGTAATGGTGCAACCTATGTATACACATGTTGTATAGATATTAGGGCACATATATGTGGAAAATATTTTTTTTAGCTCTAAGAATTGCAAAAAGGGGGACTTCAAGTCTGCATAGAGAAATGGAAAAGGCCTTCTGAGAAATTTGCATGGGGTGAGGAAAATATTGCTATAAAAGATGCCCCCTAATGTGTGAGGTTCGAGGAGTATTTGCGATGGACAAAATACATTATAATTACCAAGAGTGGAGTAATGGAGACCCAACTGGATGAACTAGTTTCTCATAATAATATTACAATCCATAATGACTTTGTGCACATGGATTCCAATTTGAATTACACTACAGATCCATGTGGAAATATACCAAATAGTTGTGCATAGCCATGAATAGGAAATACAAGGGTAGATACATGCCATAGGCTATCATAGTCATGAACAAGGCCCAGTGACAACCAGTCTCAAAACTAGTATGAAGATATCTGTACACAATGAAGTACAATCTAATCTCCCACGATCACTAAAGTCATATAGGTATTGGTCCAATGAATGATATCAACAACTCAGGAAAGTTGCGACTATGAAATAATGTCTTCAAGTCTTCTACACAATCTGCCAAAGGTGAAAGTCGACATCCAGTGAATAAAGGAGTTGAGTTCAAACATAATGAGACTCTGTTTGATTAACGTTCATTAAGGTATACCATTAACAAACATGAGATAACCTACCGATGATGAAAGTAATGAGATAACCTGTCGATGATGAAAGTAGGTATCAAGGCACTGAGTACATTCTTACAAGTGTGAATAAAGGAGTTGATTTCGAACACTTGAAGAATCCATCAATCAATAGAAATTGATGTATTCCCAACTGTCAATGGCGACAGAACCTGCCACTAATGAATGCAAGCCTCTAGGAAGTCATAGGACTCTAGGTCTCGTTTCCAGAATAGATGGGATGAAGTCGATGGAAGGAGACCCGCTGAAAGGAGAGAATTAAGGCATCTCTCATCATTCAACACGAGGTACAAAGTAGTAGCTTGATGATTTGGAGGAACTCAGACGAAGAACATGTTCACAAACCAATGACCCTGCGCATCTTTTGCATGCACCAGATGCAAGCAATGCATGAAAAAGACCCTCTGAATAACAGCCAATAAGGAAAATTTTCGACAAAGGTGAGGAAACCACCAATAAGGCTAATGGAATCCAAGACACTGCACGAATCCCAATGCGTGAATAGATTTATTTCCTTCAAACAAAAGGGAAACCCCTCATTCAATGACCAATGAGGAGATGACAACTATTGGGTTCAAGCTTACCTACCCATAATGAAAGTAGGACTAGGGTGCACGATACGACTACAACTTCATTTAACTCTAAAACGCACTGAGGGTATGGATGAGATGCAAAGTCAAGATTTCTGAGAAATGAATGACACAGGTTGATAGACATCCTTTGAATAAGAGAATGAGACATATGGAAGAATCTGGTAGCATAGACTCAACGATGAAACTTTGTGATGCAGGAGGCACCAATCAAACTCTCCATAGGGACTGGAAGAGTAACCAGTCAAAGGAGTAAACTCTAAGTAATGAGATCAACTTCCTAAGTTCATGATAAACACAAAAATTGGATGACAAGTGGAATCAAAAGTTTGTGCTCTGTTAAAAGGTGACACAACTGCTGCCAACATGAGATAATATTCTTTTCCCGCCCGTCTTTTTTTGTTTTTTCATAGACAAATGGATTCTATGATACATGGGAGGAAACGAGTGTTGTGAGTAAGCAACTAGTTCCAACAATGGAACATACCTATGCTCAATGCAAGGAGTTGCATGTAGGATATGTACACTTGTGGGGATGTTTCCTTGTAGGGTACACGATGTTAGCACCAGAATTAACCTCTGTATTGCTGTAGAGGTAAGCCCGATACCCATTAGAATTGTATGTCACGGGTTGGTTATAAAAAGGTCAAATGGGAGAAATCTCAAGAAAATATTGTCTTAACTCAGAAAACTGGACTGATATGCACAAGAAGGTGAGGTCTTGGTTTAACTTCAGTCAGTAGGTTGTAGAAAGGGTGAGTAGGAGGAATACTTCGGCGAGAAAAATGTAGATATCTGTCATGAACATCAGACTTTCCAGCATCCTAAGGAAGAAAAACTTAAACATAAGGTCATCTTGGATTCAAATTTCAAGGATACTGAAAGAAATCATAACAACATTACATTCGAACATTCAACATAATAAAGTTACAACAATCCATGTGAATCAGTCATTCATGAATTCTCTCAGTAACAGAGGCAGATAAGATGGAGTAAGAAAGTCGACTGTTATTAAACAAGAAGTCTTAGGCTACAACACATAATCAGAAAACCAGAAGCTTCATTAAAACTTCACAATACGGGAGCTTTGCTCTACCATCGACCCTAACAAAATATCAAAACTGAGTATTTATATTCAAAGCAACCTGCCAACACCAAGGGTGTGACCTGGCTACTTCATTCAAAGCTTTGTGTATGCACCTTCTTCTTCTAGTTTTCACTTGCATTCTTTTGTTAATATGGGTTTTGCAGGAAAATTCATTGACAGGGAGACCTCGAGTTGACAACCTGCCTCCATGGCTGATGCTTCCATGCTTTCCATTTATAGGGTGAAATGAGGTTTCAAATACCTCCCCTATTTCCATTAACTAACTACATTGGTATCGGTGTGAGGCCTGACACCCGTGAATGTCTCAGGTGAGCTTACGACTCCTTTGAGTCAATTCTGGCACCTTGAGTTCACGCAGATATTCCTCTGTGACCAACTCGAGTGTTTTTATCCTTTGCGCAGTTCCTTTTCATCTAAACCTGGGCTGCGACCGTGTGCCTAATTCCTAGGTGCTTCAGGATTTCGCATTTCGCGAGTTTGCATTGCAATCCATGTCGAAATCCCCGAGTTGTGAAATCACGATTGCTTGGATCGGGCGACACGTATCCCTTTGCATTGGATGGCCCTGATGAACATCGATGTTTCGAGACCTTGGTCTGTTGACACTTGTTATTTCAGTTTTCCCCAAACGACTCTCTTTATGTTGATCTTGTGCCACGTGCCTTTTGGGAATGGATGGTCAAGATCATTTGGGACTTCGCATGTCGCAAGTCTTCAATACTCTACCCTCCTACTTTCCCAAATCATGAAATCATGAAAAGATGAATCAACAATCCAAATATCTCCTTTGATCATCGACTGTGATCTTTTCACGATTTTGCATTTCATGAGTTACAAATACTCTACTCTTTGACTTCTATGACTCGCGAAATTGTGATTTATGTTAATTGTACACCATGTGTCCTTCCGAAATGAACGACTCTGATCATTTTGTGACTTTGGACCTCTCCTTGACGCTAAACTTGGTGCAAATGTATGATCCCTATTACCCGATGGTCGTCGATCTAATCTACCAGATGGATCTTCGTCATCGAAAGTTGATCTTGCTCACTCGCTTGATTTTCTTTTATATTAGACTGCTTCAAGTGTTACACTTGGTGCTCACGACTGTGGCCTGTGAACAATTTCTTGGATGACTGGTTGAAGACTCAGGAAAGAAGAGGATCAATGACGGAGGTAAAGAGAGAAGTTATCGACTTTAGGGAAAACAAAAAGGCTTAGGGTTAACACCTCTCGGGTAGGCAAAGAAGAAAAATATAAGTCGAAAGAAAAAACTTTATGATCGGGTCTGTAAAAGGAAGAGAGACAATAAAAATACAGACTTAGGTAGAAAACACAAAGCCCTAAGGATTTGACAAGTTTATGTGATAACATTTGGCTCCACAGGGGATGGTATGCTCCCTGCAAGATGCCAAGAACAAGTAGTTATATTGCCTTAACTTTGGGATATGGAGTCTCCTATTAAAAAAAAAATACACATAAAACATGAATGGTATTTACAATGGTGGGACACCGAGTGCGTCTTTAAACAAAAAAAAAAATTAGGAAGTGCCCATTTACTGGGCCATTAAAAACTTCATCACCCTCCAAATTCTGCAACCTATAAGTATTATTTGAAAGTATCTTAGAAATTTTGAAGGGTCCCATCCAAAGGGCTTAAAATTTACCATGCTTGCCTTTATCTTGTCTGGGCACATGCCATTTGACCACTAGATCCCCCAGCTGGAAATGCTCCTTACTGCTTTTCCTATCAAAGGCCTGTTTGATTTTCTGTTGACGATCATGCACTCTGTCCATCACCTTCTCTCTATTATGTTGGATTTCTACCAACTGATGAATTCTTCCGATCATATCATTAGGTTCTCCGTGGCAGTCTTGGAAAAATTTCGCCACAGGCAGGGAAAGCTGAGAAGGGAAAATTGCTTCAATCCCATATACCAATTGGAAAGGAGAGATGTCGAGGGACCTCTTTATTGTCACTCTATCATCCCACAAAGAAAATTTGAGATTTGAATCCCATGCTTTCTTGTTGTCCTCTAGTAATATTTTGATAATCTTTATAAGGTCCTTGTTAGAGGATTCTACCAATCCATTTCCTTGGGGGTAGTAAGGAGTTGAGTGAATCAATGAAATTCCAAACTTCTCACAAAACTGGATTAATGGCTCAGCCTTTAAGGGTGCAACATTATCAATGAAGATCCTTTTCGGACAACCAAATATTGCCATAATATCTTCAAGAAAACCAATGATTACTTTGTGAGAGGCACTCCTTGTGGGGATAGATTCTATCCACTTGGTGAAATAATCTGTTGCAGTTAAGATCCATACGTGCTAACCACTTGAAGGAGGATGAATCTCCCCAATAGAGTCTAGGCCCCATTGCTGAAAGGGTCCTGAAGCTACTATAGGCTTCAAAGGCAGAGACTTGAGCTTTTGCTTCCTAGCAAATTTTTGACATTTAATACAAGCCCTGATTTTCGCACAGAAATCAGTGAACAGAGTAGGCCAAAAATAACCAGCCTTGAGAATTTTGTAGGATGTGGTTCTCCAGAAGTGATGTCCCCCATATAGGCTATCATGAAAATCAAACATAATTTGTTGGGCCTCTAGTGGGTCTAAACATCTTAGAAGAATCCCTAGAGGGTCTTTCCAATACAAATCCTTCTCAAGAAGGAAATATTTAATTTCTTTGAGCTTAAGATCTCTTACCTTTCTTTTTCCCATACCATCTAGAGGTTGCAATTCCTGCAGAAAAAATATAATGTCTTTGTACCAGGTGCATTCTGCCAATGGGGGGATTTCTTGAGTGCTCTTATCATACACTTCAGCCTGCTGATTTTCTGAGTGAGCATTGATGAAATTAAACTCCAAATCTCTACAATTAGATTCAGCCAACAACTTGGCTAAACCTTGGCCTTTAACTAGCTTGGTGGGTTTTATTTCCAGGTCAAATTCAAGGATTTTGGCAATCCACTTTCTCCTCCTCCCATCTATGTCAGGTTGGATGAGGATGTCCTTCACAACAGCTGAAGGAACATATGAAATAATTTTTGAATGAAGGACATAGACTCTGAAAGCCTTGAGGGATTTCACCAAGGCATAGGCCTGATTCTCCATGATGTCATATCTGACTTCTGCGTCTCTAAGTGCTCTGCTGAAAAAAGAAATAGGCTGCTCCAACCTTGCATTAATCTTTTGTAGTAAAACAACGACCACCGTATCAAATGAAGCAAAGGAAAAAATCAGAAAATCCTTGGAATAGGTAGGACTGATAAGCACATGTGCTTCAGTCACTGCCTTCTTGATTTGGTTGAAGGATTCTCTGGATTCAGCAGTACATTTTACTTTGTTCCCCTTCCTGAGCATGGTTGTGATATGCTTCACCAACTCATCAAAACTTGAAACAAACCTTCTCATAAAGTTGATTTTCCCCAGGAAGGATTGAACTTCTTTCTTGGATCTAGGAAGTGATAAGGCTTGAATAGATTCTACTCTGCTTGAATTAATCTTGACCCCCTCAGCTGATACAATGTGTCCCAACAATTTTCCTTCCTGCATGGAAAATAAAGACTGCTTGGGATTTAGGGAGAGACCAAAATGTCTACATTTAGAGAAGACCCTTTTCAGATGTTGACAATGTTCTTTATCAGATTTGGAGAAGACTGTTATGTCATCTAAATAGATGACCACAAATTTGCCCTTTTTCTAATGAAGGCGATGTCCATGGCTCGCTGAAAGGTTTCTCCTGCGTTCATTAGTCCAAAGGGCATTTTGGCATACATAAATGTGTCCCAAGGGGTAGTGAAGGTCGTCTTCTCTCTATATTCAGGCAGAACATACATTTGATTGTAGCCAAAGAATCCATCAATCATGGAAATCCTGAATGCACCTATTACCCTCTACAATATATGTTCCATCTTTGGCAGCGGGTAATTATCCTTATTTAAGCTCATGTGTAGGTTTCTGAAATCGACACATAGTTTGATTTCTCCATTCTTTTTCCTTATTGGAACCAATTTGGACACCCATTCAGAATATCTCAAAGGGACAATTATTTGGGCATCCAACAGCTTCTTTACCTCCCTTTCTGTAATAGGAAGCAACATAGGATTTATTTGTCTTAATTTATGTCCAAAAGGTTTAGCTTCCTCCTTCAGTGGGATCTTGTGCTCAATGAGACTA
The DNA here is from genome assembly GCA_010110895.2 of Picea sitchensis. NCBI lineage: Eukaryota > Viridiplantae > Streptophyta > Pinopsida > Pinales > Pinaceae > Picea > Picea sitchensis. The sequence continues at coordinate 13,338 of SNQJ01S0150005.1, read as the reverse complement.
GTGTCATATGTTCTGAGTTATTCTTAGGTCCATGCAAAAACATCATCAAATTCCTTTAATAGCTCAACATACTCGGCTCTTTTATCCCTTGACAAGATACTTGACAACTTGACAAACTTTGGATCCTCCTTTGTGCCAATATTGCACTCATATACATCAACATTCTCAGTTGGGGCTTTAAACTTTACTGCCACATCGTTCCCATAGAACAATCTTTCTAAATGAACTATCCCCTTTGGAATGTGGTTACTAGGCAGCTGAAAGAAATGGTGATTAGCAATTTCATTTAAAAATACATCAGCAGGAGGGTCACCTTTGGAATCATGATCCTGGTCAATGTGTAATGCAGAGAAATCATCAACAGACTCAAGAATTTTTCTGATCTCAAGATCATCCTTGAACACCTTCCAATGCTTGATATTTTCAGGTACAGAGGGCCTATATCTTACCTCAATATCATACCTGAGCGTGGGTGGCAGAGGGATTCTAAAATTGCTTTCTGAAACAACCAAAGAATCAACCACTGTGTTTTCCTCTCTTGGAATAAATGAAATGTTGAAAGCTAAGAAGAAATTGTCAATTAGGTCCCACACCTCATTTATGTAAGTCTTAAGCCTAGGGTTCTTAGCTTGATAAACATTTTTGACCCGATGAACAATTAGTTCAACATCTCCAAATACTACTATCTCTTCAATCCCCATTTCTTTCGTAGCTCTTAAACCTAAAACATGAGCCTCATACTTTGCCACATTGTTGGTAGCTTCAAATTCTAGTTTGTAGGACAAAGATATAGTCTCTTGACAAGGTGACACAAAAACCACTCCAGCACCAACCCCTTCTTTAGAAGAGGCTCCGTCGAAGAACATCTTCCACACAGAGGAAGTTGGGGGAGGTATTTCATGAAAAGGAATGAGTTTCTTTCTGATTTCGAGAGGAGCTTCAGGAGCATCTGTGAGCTGTAACAAACTAGACCCCAAATCAATATCAATTGAAAATATAGGATGATTGGTGGGGTTTTCTTCATCACTAATAATATATGTCGGTTGAGCTTCCCTATAAATTATTCTATGCTCCCCCCCAAACACATGAATGGTGGCGTATGTGAGGTCCATCTGCAAGGTTCCCCCAAGTCTCTTTATCCAAGATCTAGATAGGAGCATTCCAAACCTAGGGGGAACATTAGCCACTACGATATCCATGACTACACTATTCATCGGTAGCTGGAACAGGGACATTTCCAGATCTTTGATAACCCCAAGGCACTTCACCTTCCTGGAATCGAAACAATACAGGTCATGGTAAGCTTTTGTAACTTCCAACCCAAGTTCCTCCATGAAAATATTAGGCATAAGATTGTGGGATGCTCCAAAATCCATTAAGAAATTATGCAACACCTTATCATGGATGTTCAATGAAGTGTAGAAGGGGGGAGAGGAATCATCTCTATCTTCTACCAAAGGTCCTAATATGACAGCTGGCTTTTGTTAGCGGGTGAAATTGACCGTCCATCAAATGGAAGAACAAGTTCGGTCCAGGGTTGTCTAAATAACCCAAGCCATTTGGTGTAACTCATTCTGATGGGTTTAATGGCTCCGTTAGCCAATCTAAAGTCCTAAAAGAAAATAAACAAGAGAAAGAAATAGCTGACTAATTACTAGATATTATATATTATATATGTACATATCCTCTAATACAACTATTGTAGGTGTATTTAAGCAGAAAAAATACAAATATCATTTATGTACATCATTTACAAATTGCAAGTTTTAATCGAAACTTACGAAATCAATCCGAAAATAATTTATTTAAAGAAGTAGATAAAGAAAACACATTTAAATCTTTTCTGTTTTCCTTTATAAATCTAACTAATCTTGAATTGAATAAACTATGAAACACAAACGTGCAGGTAGTCAAAAGATGAACTAAACATCCTGGTTTCATTAATATGTAAATGACAGGATTGAAAAACACAAAGGAGCTAATCTGTAGTTATTTTGTGAGATGTATCCAAGCGTCTGTATGGGTGAAGAACATCCAACTTCCACACCCAAGAGAGAAATCTACAATGGACTTTATGGCCATTTTAAATAAATTCAGAACATGTATTGGTAGTTGACGTTTAATGAAAGAGGAGGAAACACAAATTGAACCCTGTGATCTTATAGTTGCACATAATTACAACACGATAAATCTGAGTGTAACTTATTGCATTTCATCATTCAATTAAAATTGAAAGATCTGAAATTATCGCCTTAATAACCTTCATTATGATCTGAAATTAGTTTTCTGATGAGACTAATTTTTCAAGGACAGGAAGGGATACTTGAGTTATTTTTTTTTAAAACAGGGACAATGTAAAGAGATTTAATGATGGTCATGTCTGCTCATAATTATAAAGTGAAACCATGAAACCTACTATGAACAAAAAATTTCTTTATCTAGTCTGCGTTTCAAGAATTTACAACATTGATTCTCTGACAAACCTTGATTGTTGCTTCAATAATGAGGCATTCTGGTTTCCCTTCATGAACTAAAAGGTGACATAGACATAATTTTAACCAGAAAGAAGCGAAAACAAGAAAAATGAAAAGAAACACAAACTAGAAAACAAAAGTAAATCAAAACAAAAACATTATGTACAAATGTGGGTCTGGAAACATCAATAAAAATACCTTTTGAGAGCTTGGCCATTCACCGGGAAGGTGTCTGGATATCCCTCCAAACTATGTAGATGGAAAGAGATGGGACCTAATTTTTCAACAATTACGAAAGGCCCCAACCACAAGTTCTGGAACTTGGTGTGTTCTCCTTTTCCTTCGTGAGGTTTATCCCATTTGAGGACCAAGTCTCCTACCTCGAAGTTTATATCCGAAGAAGAGTTTGAATCAAACCATATTTTCACAATCTATTGATGTTTATCCGGCCTCTCCTTTGCTTGCATTCTTGCTTCTTCTAGTTTCAACAAGGCATTAATTCGACTTTCAAGAGGAGGGCAATCCTCTTCTTGAACTTTCTGCGATAATTGCAGAGAGGGAAGCAGAACATGAGGAGGGAGAATTGGTTCTCTTTTGTAGACAAGGAAGAAAGGATAATTTCCAATAGAGGTTTTTGGTGTCACCCTATCAGCCCAGAGTGCATTAAAAAGCGCATTGTACCAACTTTTGTGGTTTCCAGAAACTATCATCTTGATGATTTTTATCAAGTTTTTATTCGTTTACTTTGTTAGTCCATTTCCTTGGGGGTAATAGCTGGCAGAATATTTCAGTTTGATCCCTTTTTCTAAAGCAAAAACACTCATATTGAGGGATGAAAAGTAAGAATCATTATTGATGACCAAACATTCAGGAATGTTGAATCTAGTAATGATATTCGAGTTAAGGAAAGATATTACCTGATTAGTGTTTACCACTTTCAGTGGTGCAGCCTCAGACCACCTGGTGAAATAATCAGTTGTTGTAATGATGTATTTATGTTGCTGTGAAGAAGTGGGTTTAATTGGCCCTATGATGTCGAGACCCCATTTCTGAAAAGGTGAATCTACCAAAACAGGTTTCAAAGGGAATGCTATCTTTTGTACTCGTCCAACATCCTTTTGGTAGATTGTACATTTACGACATAAGGCATGGGAATATTTGAATAACGTGGGCCAATAGTAACCATTTTTTAATACTTTGTGAGCAGTCATGTCTCCACTGAAGTGCCCACCAGCCTCACCAGCATGAAGTTCAAATAATACTTTCTCTGCTTCATCTTTTTCCAAACAACGCATGAGAACACTATCAAAATTCTTTCAAAATGATACGTCGTTTATTAACTGGAAAGGTGGAGATTTTAGTCTTAATGCTCTTCTATTTTTTGGATCAAGATGACGAGGAGAAGAAACGTGTGTTAAATAAAACTTAGTGTCATCAAACCAAGAATTAGCAACAACTTGTGAACAACTGATTTGTTTTCTGTCATGCTGATTTACAATTAAGGAATTGATTTGACTTTCCTATTCTTTAACTCAATCAACAACTATTTTACATAGACCTTGACCTCTAACAATTTGTGCAAGAATTATTTTGAGGTCATACTCTTGTAATGAGGTCATCCAGTTTGCTCGTTTTTCACCCAATTCCTTTTGTACTAACAAGTTTTTGACACCAGGATAAGGAACAATGACTTTAGTTATGGATTTCAGCAAATAAGATCGGAAGTGTTTCATTGCTTTAAAAACAACATAAGCATGTTGATCTACAGCTGGGTAATTAAGCTCTTCTCCTTTGAAACATGAGATCATGAAAGAAATAGGTATTTCATTTCTTTCAATATTCTTTTGGGTTAACACAGCAGCGTAAGATCGGTCGGAGGTGAAAGTGTAAAGAGTGAAATCTTGTGAGAAATCAGGACTCATCAAGGAAGGGGCTTGCACTATGGATTTTTTGATGGAATCAAAGAATTTATTTTCTAGTGGTCCCCAATGATACTGAACATCCTTTTTAATTAAATTTTTCAATGGCCTTACCATTTCTGAGAAACTTGGAACAAACCTTCTGACAAAGTTAATCTTGCCTAGAAAAGACTGCATGGATTTCTTGGAAGAGGGAGGGGAGAGTTTAGAAATATATCGAGTTCTTTTAGGATCAATAATCATTCCATATTTGGATACTATGAACCCAAGTAATTTTCCTTGCTCAACTGCAAAGACTGATTTCTTAGGGTTGAGATATATGCCATACTTGTGGCATCATTCTAGGACAACCCTGGGGTGAGACAAATGATATTTCTTTTTTTAGAGAAAATGGTTACATCATCAAGATAGACCACCACTGATTGGTTTATGAGGCCACGAAAATAAATGTCCATTTCTCTCTAGAAAGTGGCCCCAAAATTTATGATTCCAAAAGGCATCTTCCTGTAGGCATAAGTGCCTCAAGGAGTACGAAAAGTGGTTTTTAATTGGTCTGGTGGAGACATGAGGACTTGGTTGTATCCTGAAAAACCATCTAACAGTGACAGTCTTTCAGAACTAGATACCTGCTAAGGAATTTGTTCCATTGAAGGAACGAGATAATTGTCTTTTTCAGAGGCTCGGTTCAGGTTACGAAAATTGACACAGAGTCAAATTTCACCGCTTTTCTTCCTTACAGGGACTAGATTAGACACCCATTGTGTGTGCCTTACGGGAAAGATTATCTTTGCATTTAATAATTTGTTCAGTTATTTCTTGACAGTGGGTTCCAATTTGGGGTGCATCTTTATTAGTTTTTACTGAAAAGGATGAGTTTGTGGTTTCATGGGGATGACATGTTGTATTATTTTAGGATCAAATGTTTTTAAATCATCATATGTCCAGGCGAAAATGTCTTTAAATTATTTAAACAGTTTGATAAAAGAAGATCGTTCTTGCTTGGATCACCCCATTCCCAAATTGATATTTTGAGGATTATCCTTAGTTCCTAAATTTACTATCTCATAAGCAAGGAAGAACTGTTCATCTTACAATTGACTGACCCTCTAAATTTATCATGTAAATCATAAAACTTTTCTAGTCTTACAATGGATCTGGGAATATAGTTTACCAAATTAGACATCAATTCAGGAGATCTAGGATATGATATTACCGTGAAGTTGTGGAGGTTTTCATCGTGAGTGCCTTCATCGATGATTTCACCTTGGAAAGTGTCCTCCATATGCAAGAAGTTGATGATCTACTAATCGTCGTTGAAGACTCTCCAATTGGTGATGTTGTCTGGGATCGATGGCCTGAACAATAATTCAATCGAAAATGAATTCAGAGAGAGACCTTCAGTGGGCAAAAGTTGAGAAGCGACATTAGCCAATAGGTCAACCTCAAAATTACTTAATCTAGGAGTGGAATTGATGTTAAATGATAAAAGTTTATGTATCATGAAAATCCATACCTCGGTTTGGTAACTTCTCAGATGCGGTGACAAATAGTGTATGGAGTTTCTTACCTATCTAACCACTATCGCCGAATCACTGAACACTATTAAAATTTTTACATCCATATCCAAAGCTTTCTTAAGCCCTTGTAGAAGTGCTTCGTATTTAGCAGTGTTATTAGTGCATTCAACCTCTAATCGATAGGCGATGAAAGTTTTATTACCTACTGGGTCGATGAGTACACATCCTGCACCAGATCCTTCTTTGGATTTGGATCCATCGAAGTAAAGTGACCATATCTGAGATTTGTCGAGAGTGTTTGGCACATTTGGCAGAGCTGATGACTAATTACAGGTCATGAGCTCTGATTGTTGCTTTGGATCGACGATGGGGGAAATTTAGGTCATGAAGTTACCAAAGAAAGTGTTCATTCCATGCATTTTGAATGAATTAGTGGATGCAGTAAAAGGTTCATTTAGATCATTTAGATCTGTCACGGTATGCTTCAGATAGCGTTCATGGTTTATCCTAATTTTATTTGGCTGCCCATTCTTTGGTAACCACAAATAGACCAATCTGTGGAAAAGTACCCATGCAGTTGCTCGGACCAATCTCTGCTCAAGAAAAAACCATAGACTTCAGGGATGTCAACAATGATGATGTCGATAATTTGATTAACCTTAGGATTAGAAGATAACCTAATCAGAACATTCTTCAGTTCACTGATTACCTTAACGTTTTTCAAATCGAGCTGAATGATTTTAAGACTAGACGGCTGAGCTTCTGCGTTAAGTTTTTGGAAAACAGATAAAGGCATCACATTCGATGATGCGTCGGAATCCACCATGCAATTATGTACATTTCTATTAAAAATTTCAAAAGTTAATAAGAAAGGTGGGACATTCTTACGAGTATTAATATTAGAATTCTGTTGATTTTTAGTCATTGTCCTTGAAAGAATTTTATCTACATTTGATACAGTTTTTTCAGTCAGATCCCTTTTATCTGGGGGTTTAGATGTCGTTTTAGTAGGGATATTTTGGGTTGTTTTAGAACTGACTTCTGCAGTTTTCTTGTTGTTAATATCGTCGTTCTTACTATTTTATGCGATGTACTAAAGCATTTTCTGCAGAATAAGAGGAAATTTCAAAAGTTCGAAAACAAAGATAGTAGCCCTTAGTTTTTTCAGATATTCAATCAAGTCATATTCTAAAACTAGAGATGCCAAATTCTGTTCTATTTCAGCTTATTTTGATTGGTTTGAAGGCACATTATTACTCATTTCGGAAGACGATTTTCTTTGTCCTTTGCTTCTAGTGTTGTAAGGATGAACAGTTTCAAAGTTTTCTTGAAAGATATTTTCAGAAAAATGTCTGAATATATTGGCAGATGACTCCTCTTCTTCGGTTACTTATTCCTCAATTACATCTTCAGAACTTTCAGGAGGCACAGATTTATCATGTGCTTCAAGGATAGTTTGCATAACGTATTGTAAACTTTCAAAATTAAGACCTTCAAGGGTTGGATTTAGTCGATTTGGGGGAATAGGATTTCTAAAAGGAGGTTTATAGCTTCATTTTCTTGAGGATGCCTCTTCAGCCGATCTCTTCAAGTCTATGACTTGATTTGATAATCTTTGGACAACCTTTTGCAAACTTTCTAAGTCCAGAATTTCTGGTTGGCTTTTGTCTTGGGGAGGCCTTGCAAGGATTTCGATTTTCTTTTTAGAGGATGAAGTTGTTTTAGCTTCATTATTGAGATTGTCTTTTAAACTTAATATGTCCTTTTCGATTTGGCTTGCCTCCTTGAAGGCCTCCAATAATAAGGACTTTTTATACCTTTTAATCCAAATTTCTTTATTATTATGCAGGGCTTTGGTGTAATATGTGACAATTAGACTTTCTACAGGCATTGAATCTGCGGGAATTCGATTATTTAACGTGAGGAATATTTGGTTAAAATATTTTTCTTTCTCTTTAGGGTTCATTTTTAGGCTGGAGATTTCCATTACCAAGACTTCAAGGGTTTTATCATCTCCAAACTGTTCTAAGAAACATGTTTCGAATTTGTCCCAAGAGACAATGGTTTGGGGCTATTGGGTGAAATGCCATGTAGAGGCATTGCCCTCAAATGTATAAGAAAAGAGTATACATACTACATATTCATGCTCTACACTTCGGAGTCTAATGGCCAACATGAATTTCTTTATGTGATATTCGACATAATGCTTAGAATCCATATCACATTTAGGTAACCATTTTTCTAGGTGTTTTGGCAATGGGTGTTCTGGTCCAGGAACAACCACGATATCCTGATCAAGCCATGGTATGGTGGGATTGTTTTGGTTTTCCATGGGTGTAGTTGGTGTTGAAGGATGATATGGTTCAGACGAAGAACTGCCTTCGTCGGAAGATTCTCCTCCTAAGGAGGATGGAGATGAATGAGGTGGGGAAGGTGGGATATCGGATCCTCCAACTCCAAGAGTGGGGGTATGGTCATAATCTGTGGTATTGTCTCCTAAGGGATCTAAACGTAGACCAGTGCCTTCAAATTTCTCTCGGATATCCGATAAATCTAGAGGTTGATTGAGAGGCCTACCAGGTTGTCTGATACGGGCTAAAGCACCGTGTGTCCTTAAACGTGTCTGATGAACAATTTCTTGTACGTTGACCCCTTGAGGGTTTGGTGTTACTGGTTCCATGGGAATCTCAAGATATTTGTTAGAGGTAGTTTTTGTTTCACAAGTAACGTTGTTTTCAGAATGACTCCAAGTTACTATAGGGGATCAGAGAGTGTGTGGGGGTGGAGTTTTGCGAATTCCACGTGTGATCAATTGTATTCAAGACCTCCTTCTAGCGCCATTTTTTGGCAGGCGAACTTGACCATCTGTCAACTGGAAGAATGCGTCCAGTCCGGGGTTGTCTAAATAACCCAAGATGTTTGGTGTAACTCGTTCTGATGAGTTTAATGGCTCTGTTAGCCAATCTAAAGTCCTAAAAGAAAATAAACAAGAGAAATAAATAATTGACTTATTACTAGATACTATATATTATATATGTACATATGCTCTAATATAACTATTTTAGGTGTATTTAAGTAGAAAACATACAAATATCATTTATGTATATCATTTACAAATTGCAATTTTTAATCGAAACTTACGAAATCAATGCGAAAATAATTTCTTTTAAGAAGTAGATAAAGAAAGCACATTTAAATCTTTTTTGTTTTCCTTTATAAATATAACTAATCTTGAATTGAATAAACTATGAAACACAAACATGCAGGTAGTCAAAAGCTGAACTAAACATCCTGGTTTCATTAATATGTAAATGACAGGATTGAAAAACACAAAGGAGATAACCTGTAGTTAGTTTGTGAGATGTATCCAAATGTCTGTATGAGTGAAGAAAATCCAACTGCCACGCCCACGAGAGAAATATACAATGGACTTTATGATTGTTTTAAATAAATTCAAAACATGTATTGGTAGTTGAGGTTTAATGATAGAGGAGGAAACAAAAATTGAACCCTGTGATCTTATAGTTGCACATAATTACAACACGATAAATCTGAGTGTAACTTATTGCATTTCGTCATTCAATTAAAATTCAAAGATTAATCCTATCATTTGAATTGGAGATATGATCACAGTATTTATATATAGAACAACAAATTATAGACAATATTTATAACATATGTATCCCAAACACAATAGATCATGCAATCTAAAGCTATCAGACCTATCAATATATCAGGATTAACAAAACACAGATGAAAACATCATTTACAAAAGGCTAAAGCCAAAATGCATATATGTTGTTTCATTAAGTCTTGGAATCACTTGTCCATCTTCTGCCCTAGGCCAAGATGATTTCCTTTACAAAATGTAGAGTATTTAAAGAGTTTATGAAAACTAAAATTTGTATCTTCTAAGATAGGATCAGATCTTAAAGGATCTAAAACTTACAAATATAGAGGTCCTAGAGCCACTCATGATCAAACTATATCTTCAAAATTTATGAAAGTTATCTCCTATTTAAAAAATAAGCAAAAAGAGATAGCTAATCAGCTAAGTCGAGCATGCTCCATCCCATAAGATCAGAATTAGATACACCATGTCCTGGAAAAAAAAACCGAAATGAGAGAAAGTTAAACATTTCATTAACTAACAATTTCTAAATTTATATGAAAAAATGACTTGGCTACAGAATCTCTTGATTTTGTAGCTAGTCTTATTATTGATAGTATAAATCCAAATTGATCCAAATTGATTAGAAAAACAATAAATAAAGCATGACTGTAACAAAAATCAATCTTACCATTTAACTAATAACAAAAATTGAATCAGGATATCTCAGAATTTATCACGACCTTTACGTTGTCAGCGTTTTTTATAACAATATTGCTTGTCCTTTTTAGATGCTTCGCTTGTCTCTGTGCATTGGCCTTGAGTTCATATTTTTCGTTTGCCAACGATTCATTGTGAGTTGTGAGAGATTTGATCCTTGCTTGGAGAATGGGGATGTCTGTATAGTGCTTCCCTATCCAATGCAAGCAAACTTCACAATCTACAACAGGGGAAATCTGTTGAGGAAGCGTATAATTGTGTGTTAAAACATCAACGCTACCCACTGTCGGCCTTTGACCGAGATTAATACCTATAAACCCCTTGATATATTTTAGACACGGTGGGATATTATTGACATAATCGAATGGTTGTTCTGGTTCAGAACAATTCGAATCTTCCTGTGCTAGAAACCTTTCAATCTCATAGTCGGAATCCTCATGGATCTAGATCGAATCAATCGAGCTCACATGAGGCTCGGATATATTACGCAGACTCCTTGAAATGAGTCGACCAACCCTCTTATTATGAAACCCTAACATTTCTTGATTCTTCTTTGACTGTTTGCAAGGGTTTTTATTGTCAGATTTTACAGTAGGGTTAGGGAAAACAATCGGTTCATGCAGAGGAGTTTTAATAAACTCATAACTAATATCATGTTGCTTACATAAAATATGATTGGGAACTTCCCCTTCACGAGGGTTTTCATCCAAAAACTCTGGTGTATCACTTGAGAAATCAAGAGGTTTTTCTATCATAGGCTTATCCATCATAGGGGTTTCTACAAGATTTGTTGTAACAAAACCATTTCAAGATAAAAACCCGTCCCAATCATCACCCAGGGTTTTCAAACGATGAAACAACAGTAATTTAATCAAACCATGGTGAAAAAGGCTAGAATCTAGGTTCTTCTTCTTGTATCTCTTCGACATTTTATACAAATGCCTTAGCAGGTAAAACGACATATTTAGGTGGAAGCCAATAAAATGCATGAGAAATCGCACATGGTAAAGGAAAACCAGGCTATAATGGCCTTCATAGGTAATAAATTGTTTTAAAACTACTAATAGACCATGCCATCTAACCTTGAGTAGGGAGACCAAAATACCTTTGTCACAACAATCAATCATTCTGGAGGTGATGAAAAGACTCCAGGGTACTTCGTCCAATTTCAAATTTGTAAAACACTTTTGACCAGTGAGAGGGAGTCATGTTGCTTCACTCAGAAAATCTTCGGTGATCTCCAACTAAATATCACCCACCTTTGCTCTGTATCCATCAAATTTAAGGGAGAATTCTTTGGCCACTTGCAAGTTATACCCCTGGAACTTCTTAATAAAGGAACCGCAACCCTGGATCTTCAGATCCTCACTCGCATCATCATAAAGAAACAATGTTTGAGAACCATTTGTCTCTATTCGGACGACATGGACCATTAAGGGTTTGAACAAATTGTAATAGGGGAGACCTGAACTAACAGTGGGCTTAGGAGGTAGCAGTAAAAGAGGCAAGTCTGAACTGATACCATGGAAACAAAACTAGAAACACACTAGTGCAACCATAACATAAGCATAAGGGTTTAAGTCACTAAATTCAGGTATTTCTAGTAATGAACGTTTCGAGTACAGAGCATAAAACAAGACCTTAGTTCATCATGAGAGGCCTGCCAATTCTACCTTCTATCTAAAACGACGTACAGGATACGGTTCTGGTGTGTTTAATTCCCATGACATGTAATGGGCATACTCGATTTCCAAAGGTTAGGAATGGATATGTTTTTACAATCCGAATGCAAATCGAAAATTTGATATCAAAGTTGATTTATCAAGAATTTAAATGAACAAGCTTATATTCCAAATGCAAATCAACATAGGTAATATATCGATATTCAAACAAACGCAAAAGGAAAATCATCCCAATATTGAATAAGAAGTAGATACAAGTCACAATAAACTTTTTAGCAACCAAGCATTTGATAGAGTCATAATGAGAAATTAAGTTTAAATACTTGATTCATGCTTACATTCATGAACCAAGCATGAAAACGGAAGATAAAAGTAAAAGAAGAATAATCAGACATATTTTTTTATAATCGAATAATCACCCTCAAATAGTAATATTTACAGGATGAGGCGTAGGCAGCTACAAGAGGTGTCATTTGTCATTCAAAATAGAAAAAAACATGTAGGGTTGCCAACAGTGGCGACTTACTGGGAGAAGCAGTTGTCTCTGCATCACCAACAAGTTCATGTCAGGACTGATTAGAATGATTAAAAATCGAACAACAACTGAAGGAAATCAAGCATCTCAATCAAGTTTCAACAATCATCATACAGTCCAACTTCAAATGTTTTACTGTTCAGATGAAATCCGGTGACAAATTTTAATTATGAGAGCAACGATATTCAAGCCAGTGGCTCCGATACTATTGACAGGGCCACTACTACTAGCAAGCATCCATAGCCTCCACAAGGATGTCAATTACCCCAGTCTGACGCTTCTACCCTGTCCAATAATTTTCGATACAAAATGAAGGGAACTTATGACCAATATCAAAATTTATACCTGATAATTTTCTTGAACCCGACATCGCTTCGCCGCCAATAGGCCTGTTCAATACCTCGATGAAGTTGTCTTGGAATCATGTATGCATTTACCTGTTGCCAGCAGACCTTTTCAGTATCTCGGTGGGTTTACAAACACTTCCCACAACTCTATGGAAATTATTTACAATTTTGACATAAATTTAATGATATTCAGAAGAGCGGGATGATGCTGAAAAATTTCAGTTTTCAGAACACTTGATATTGTCCAGCCTTTAATTTATCGCTTAATAACCTTCATTATGTTCTGAAATTATTTTTCTAATGAGACTAATGTTTCAAGGACAGGAAGGCATACTTGAGTTTTTTTGTTTAAAACAGGGACAATGTAAAGAGATTTAATGATGGTCATGTCTGTTCGACAACACAGGTATTCCAACAGAGGACGAACACCTTCAGTAACCACTCACATAACCAGATCAAAGATCAACACACCGATGTTTTCACGTGGTAAAACCCCTACGAGGAAACATCCACGGCCCCAGCCAACGCGGCCAC
>SNQJ01S0150004.1:36334-50637 GCA_010110895.2 Picea sitchensis | reverse complement strand
CTCTTTAGAGTTTTAATGTTGAAAATTGATTTAATTTTGAATTTTAAGAGCAAATTGACATGTAGGCTCTATTTTATGAAAATACACAATTGTTGGAATAATTAGCCAGGATTTCCCATACAAATATGGCTAGCTAAGTTCATTTTTACATCATAAATCATCACAACAAGTGGCGGTTTGAAATTTTTCACCCTCTTTAAGGGTTATTGGCTTAAATAACTAGTGCACACCTCTTGGGAGATCTTTATGGTGATGTATTTTGGTATTTTTCATGGTGGAATGGTCTTCAACTAGGGTTTGAATTGATTATTCTTGGTGAAGTAAGTGGAAAATATGCATTTTTATTCATGCTATGGATGTTTGTGATAAAATTTACTTGTTTTATGTCTAAGATTATGAAATTGTTTGTTTAAACCCTAGGGGAGAAACAACAAATGTTTCTTTCTCTCTATAACTATTCTACTAGCTTGATCTTACCAATTATACATTTTCTTGGTAGTGATTATTAGAGCCCTAAAGTACTAGCTCTCTAGTAATCTCATTCTTGTCACCAATTAAATTGTCTTTCAAAAAGGTTAAGGAAGGAAGGTACGCTAGGGCCTAGAGTGCCTACTCTCTAGCAAAACTTCCCTTAAAAAGGGGCAAATGCTTGAGGCCTTGAAGTGCCAACACCTCTTGCATTTACTTCTTCCCTTAGCTAAAAATTATCATTATTTTATTTCCCAAGTGATATTGTTACTATTATTGACTCCATAAGCCCTTAAAAGACATTGATTTCTACACTCTTGTGGATGAATGAGACCAAACAAATTTCAAACTCTCTTCTTGAAACTTTCACTAACACTAACAACCATATCAACATTGTTATAATTGTTGTTACAACTCTTATATAGTAGCCTTAATCAACATACTAACCCCTAAAACTAACCCAGAAATTTGCATTTGCCTAGGTTCTATCATCCCAAGGCTTTAGTCGTCATTTTGCTAGTGTTCTAGGTGCACATTTCTGAAGTTGTTTGAGGCTATTGTTGTTGTTGAAACTACTATTAAAACCATCATTGCAGCCCCTTAACAACCCTCAAACTATCTATAAAACCACCCACCACTTGTACTAGGAAAATTACTATAATTGCATACTAAAGTGTTTGTTTAAAATGCCTAATTTAAGTACTTTTCAAAGTGGTTTTGTTGTTGTCATAATTATCATTTTACTGTTGTTGCAATTGTTTTGAGAGCCTATTGAAGTCATTTATTGACTTGTTCTAAATCTTGAAATTATGAGTGAAAAAGTATTATCAAATTGCAAAGTCTTTATATCATTTTTGTCATCATACCTTGCAATTTCTGGATATATTACTATCGCTATACATTTTATCTTTTAAGTGTTTAAGTAGCATATTTCTATATTGAAGTCACTAATTTGAAACATCGATATCATTGATTGTTGCCAACATTTGTTTTTCATTGGTAAAGGGCATGTACCATTCATTTACTTTTCCTTTCGCACCCCTTAGAGGCCTTGAAGTGCCAACATGATGCAGGAGCATCGTGAGCAAAGCATAAACGTGGAGAACAGTTGGGCACACAAGCACACATTTTGAAATATTTCAAATTTCAAATTGATCAATGTATTAATGTGATATCTGACAGAACTTTTTGAGTTATAGATGTATTTAAATGTTTGAAGGTTGAGCCATCATGAAATCTTGATGGAGAAATGTGTTTTGTTTTATGATCGGACAACAATACAGATTTGGAGCTTGTGCTCTTATCTGTCTAATGCAATATTTATTGTAATAGGCATTAAGTAGTTGAAGTCATTTAATTCCATTTAAAGTAGCATAGAGTAGTTGGAGGGAATGCTCGAAGAACATCTCTTTATATAAAAGCTTTGTAATATTACCCAGTAGAGGTTGTTGTTCATAGCGGGTTTGTCAATGGTAGTTGTTGATAGCTAGTTGTTTCTCTTAGATGAATGTTTTTTGTTGTTGTGGATAGAGGAGAACCGAGCAATAGATGAATCTATATGATATAGGTCGAGGAGTAGCGAAGAATAGTGTATGTATGTATACAAGTTTCAGTGGATGAATATAACAGAGACATATTGTCCCAAATGTGTGTGGTTGTCTATCTATCTAAATGAATGGTAGAGCTCTATTGTTTTTCAATTCTCTGTTATTTATGTTCTTAAATCCATGAATGCATTTTCTTTGTTGAATGTATGAGTTGTTTCGGGAAATAGATTAGTCCCAAGTATTTTCTCTTTAGTGAGCGAGTGCAAGGTGTGCATGGTGTTCGCAAGGAGTGTGTGACCGAGTCTATTTTGAATCTAAAGCTCAGAAGAGATAGAGGAACTTATATGTGTGCAAGGAGTGGAGAGTAGAGTTTTCAGAATTAGAAGCTCAGGAAGGATATCGTGATTTAGTCACAAGGGAGTTAGAAGCGGTTGGAGAACAGTCACAAGGAGTGCGAAACCATTCACAAAAGGGTGAGTGTGAATGAAAGCTTGTTGCAAGGTGTGCATAGGCCAGGAGATTCGACTAGGGGTCGAAGAGATTGTTCAAGGGAACAAATCCAAGAAGGAAAGTTCAGGAGGGAGAGTAGCGAAATTATTCAAGGAAGGGAGTCCTTGAGTTTCTTATCAAAACCAGTAAGTGTCAGATTCATTCTTAGAGGGAGATGGATGACTCCATACCATTAAAATCTGGTGAAGTTGCAAGGAGGAGAATCAAGAAGTGGTTCGATACTTCGGAGTTCGACAAGTTGGAACTTGGTGAAAGAAAATTCGTGAGGTCTGAAATCGTGATTCAATCTCGACCATTGGTCGTAGGAGAACACATGGCGACAGATTGGAAAGGTCGAAAGTCAGGAGATCGGAGTTTGTGAGTGAAAATCCCAGAGTTTCTTGAGTCGCGAAACCCGAATCATTATGGGGCCGACGAATCTAAGGAGACGTGTGGCGTAAGTTCAAAGAATCGGAGCTAAGTGCTTCGAGAAGGAGTGGAGAAAGAATTCGAGATATCCCCAAAGTCTGAGTCACGAAGGAGATAGACCCATGGTCATAGCCATGGTCACTTGCAGAAAGCTTGTGTGTGTGGGTAAGGTAGTTTCGAGTGCTGCAGAAACCCAAGGAGTCGCTCCGACTCAGAGATTCAAACGATCCAAGACCGTGAGGTCAAGCAACCCTTTTAGAGGGAAGGGGGTTTGCGCCAGAGTGGTATCATAGAAGAATACATAATTGAATTTTGTAGGGAGAGAGATAAGCGTCAGCACAATGCCACCTAGAATACGTGTTGACCCACCTGTAGCCAATAGAGCTGTGGAAAGGGAGATGAGGGAATTATGTGTGAGGTTGGATGCCATGGAAACAACACAAAGGAGAGAGTTGGATGCTGGAGATGTCAGCGAGGCAGAAATAAAAAATGTAGAAGTTGAGGCAGAAGTTGTTGTTGAGGATGTTGCGGAAGAACGCTTGTTGAGAGCGGTTGTTAAATTGGGTGCCAGAGTGAAAATTGATATCCATATGTATGAAGGAAATTTGGAAACAGATAAATTTCTTGAATGGATTCGAGCAATGGACACATATTTCGACTATGAGGATGTCAAAGAGGAGAAAAAGGTAAGATATGATGTCACTAGGCTGAAAGGACATGCAACATTGTGTTGGGATGAACTACAGGATGTCAAAAGGAGTAAGGGAAAACAAAAGATCAAGAGTTGGGATTGAATGGTAGCCAAATTGAAGGAAAAATTCATGCCCAAGGATTACCAGATAAATCTGTTCAGGAGGATGCAGAACCTGAGACAGAGAGGGTTGACTATGAAAGAGTACACATAAGAGTTATACAAGTTGAATATTAGAGTTGGACAAAGAGAGAGATACAAGGAAAATGTTGCCAGATACATTAATGGCTTGATATATGAGATTCAGGATGAAATCAACATGGCGACGGTCAGAATCGTAGAGGACGTGTACCAAATGGCGTTGAAGACAGAAGAAAAATTAGCTAAAAAACAGAGTCAATAGAACAGGGGTCGAAGCTTGAACAGAGGCAAAGGAGTTGCCCAAGAGAAGGCACATAAGCCTAGAGACGAGGTAGAGAAACCACATAGTCACTCTGAGAGAGGAGGAAGTTCCTGATGAAGGTAGAGTGGTGGTAGAAGTTCTTTTACTAGAGGTAGAGGAAGAGGCAGAGGAGGAGAAGTGAGGTGTTATGCCTGCGGAAAGACAAGACATATGTCTTGGGATTTCCCCGAGAGAAAGAGAAGAGGTGAAGCTCACATTTCATAAGCGCAGAAGAGTGATGCTGAGATAGAGGTGCAGAGGATCGAAGATCCTTGATGATGAAGAAAGTTATTTTGAAGCAAGATTCAGAGACTGAAAATCCAGTGCAGAGGAACAATTTGTTCAGGACAACTTGCAAAACGAAGGATAGAGTTTGCAAGGTAATAATTGAGAGTGGGAGCACTGACAACTTAGTGTCCACAGAGATGGTGGAGAAGCTAGAGATGGAGATGAAAGCACATCCGAAACTGTACAAAGTCTCATGGTTACAGAAAGGTCATCAGGTAACAGTTACTCAACAATGCTTGGTTAATTTTAAAATAGGAGGATATAGGGATGATATCCTATGTGATGTGATTCCTATGGATGTCTGTCATGTTTTATTGGGGAGACCCTGGAAATATGATAGGAATGTTATTCATGATGGGAGGAGAAACACTTACACCTTAGAGAAGAATGGTAGGACACACATCTTGCTACCAATTGAGGAAAATAAGGTGAAGGAAGAAACCAACGTGAGCATACTTCTCATGAGTGGGAAGGAACTCCTGAATGAAATAAATAAGAAACATGAAATGCAGTTTGTTGTAGTAAGGAAACCGAGGGTTATCCTTACTAATACTTGACTGGAGGATTTTCCTGAGGAAGTTCAGGCACTGTTAGAGGATTTTTTTTATATTGTAGTGGATGAATTGCCAAATTCATTGCCACCTATCAGAAGCATCAATCATCACATTGACTTGATACTAGGAGAAAGTCTGTCAAATAAATCAATGTATAGATTGACGCCTCAAGAGAATGTGGAGGTGAAAAGACAGGTCCAAGATATGTTAGACAAAGGGTTGGTCAGAGAAAGCTTGAGTCCATGTGCAATATTGACTGTACTAAGTCCAAAGAAGGATGGAGGATGGATAATGTGTACGGACTCGAGGGCCATAAACAAGATCACCATCAAATATAGGTTTCCATTACCAAGGATAGACGACTTGATGGATTGTCTAAGCGGAGCCAACTATTTTTCAAAAATAGATTTGAAAAGTGGATATCACCAGATCAAGATGAGAGAGGGTGATGAGTGGAAAACAACATTCAAGACAAATGAGGGGTTATATGAATGGCTTGTTATGTCGTTTGTCTTAAAAAATGGCCCGAGCACTTTTATGAGACTAATGAATGAAGTATTAAAGAATTCCATTGGTAAGTTCGTGATTGTGTATCTAGATGATATACTGGTGTTTAGCAAGAGTAGGGAGGAACACTTGAGACATTTAGCATTGGTGATGAGGAGGCTGTAGCAAGAGAAGTTGTTAATCAATTTGAAAAAGTCCTCTTTCTTGAAAACAAAGCTCATATATTTGGGTTTTGTTATTTCTTCCAATGAGTTGAAGATGGATCCTGAAAAGGTGAAAGCGATCAAAGAATGGCCGTCACCAAAGAATATCTTTGAGGTGAGAATATTCCATGGGTTAGCAAGTTTTTATCGAAAATTCATCAAGAATTTTAGTGGGATTAGTGCTTAGATGATGCATATAGTGAAGAAAATACACAAGTCTTTCAAATGGACAGAAGAGGTTGAGAGGAGCTTCAACATATTGAAGGAGAAGATAACTAAACGACCAATTCTGGTTCTACTGGATTCCGGGAAGATGTTTCAGGTAAGGTGTGATGCGAGTGGAGTTGCAATTGGAGCGGTCTTAAGCCAGGACAACAGACCTATTGCATATTTCAGTTAAAAGTTGAATGAAGATAAACATAAGTACTACACATATGACAAAGAGTTATATGCCATAATCTAAGAATTGAAGAAATGGAGGCATTATCGCGTACCAAAGGAGTTTGTTTTGTATAGCAATAATCACGCTTTACAATTCATAACCAGAAACATGCTAAGTGGATAGAGTTTATGAAAAATTTCAATTTTGTCATTAAACATATTTCTGGAAATGCTAACAAAGTTGTTGATGCATTAAGCAGGAGAATTTTGATTCTGCAAGAATTTCAAATCAAGACCTTGGGGTTCGATCACCTTAAGGAAATGTATCACAACGATCTAGATTTTGGAGAAGCATATGAAGCAGGTGTGAATCCTATGCTCAAAAACAGAAGCCCATGGGCCGAATATCTGATTCAGGATGGGTTGTTGTTTAAGGGATGCTAGTTGTGTATACCTAGATGCTCGATGAGGGATAATTTGTTGAAGGAAAAGCATAGCAGAAGTCTAGACGAACACTTCGGCCATGAAAAAACATTTTCTCAAGTAGTCAATTCATATTATTGGCTAGTTATGAGAGCGAAGGTGAATAAATTTGTGAATAATTGTAAGATTTGTTTGTATGCCCAGGGAAAGAAACATAACACTAGATTGTATCAGCCCTTGCCTATTCCAGAGAGGCCTTGGGATGCAATAAGCATGGATTTTGTGTTGGGATTGCCAAGGACACAAAGAGGGAGTGATTCCATATTTTTGGTGGTGGACAGGTTTTCAAAGATGGCACACTTTATTCCATGCCAGAAGACCAGTGATGCAACGCATGTTGTGAATTTATTTTTCAAAGAGATTGTAAGACTCCATGGATTTCCCAGGAGCATATTTCCGGACAAGGATGCCAAATTTGTTGGTCATTTCTAGAGGACGTTGTGGAAAAAGTTGGGGACATAACTATCTTTTAGTTGTGCATATCATCCACAAACAGATGGACAAATCGAGGTGGTGAATAGAAGCCTAGAAGATTTGTTGAGGAGTTTGGTCACTGAACACCATAGTCAGTGGGATCAGATTCTAGCACAAGCTGAGTTTGCATATAATGAATCAGTGAACAAGAGCACTGAGAAAAGTCCATTTCAAATCGTGTATGGAAAGAATCCGAGAGGATTTTTGGAACTAAGGGATCTAAAGCTAGATGAGTTTAGAAGCGTGGGGGTTGAAGATTTTGCTGCAGAAATGCAGGAACTTCACAATCAGATCAAAGAGAAGTTGAAGAAGACTAGCTGTGAATATAAGCGCAGGGATGATCAACACAGGAGAAATCTTGAATTTGAAGTCGGAGATAGAGTTTATGCAAAATGTCACTTTTGTAATTAAACATATTTATAGAAATGCTAACAAAGTTGTTGATGCATTGAGCAAGAGAATTTTGATTCTGTAGGAATTTCAAATCAAGATCTTGGGGTTCGATCACCTTAAGGAAATGTATCACAGTGATCCATATTTTGGAGAGGCATATGAAGCATGTGTGAATCATGTGCTCAAAGACAGAAGCCCATGGGTCGAATATCTTATTCAAGATGGGTTGTTGTTTAAGGGATGTCAGTTGTGTATACCCAGATGCTTGATGAGAGAGAATTTGTTGAAGGAGAATCATAGCAAAGGTCTATCCGGACACTTTGGCCATGAAAAAACATTTGCTCAAGTAGCCAATTCATATTATTGGCCAGGTATGAGAGCAGAGGTGAAGAAATTTGTGAATAATTGTAAGATTTGTTTGTATGCCCAGGGAAAGAAACATAACACTGGATTGTATCAGCCCTTGCCTATTCCAGAGAGGCCTTGGGATGAAATAAGCATGGATTTTGTGTTGGGATTGCCAAGGACACAAAGAGGGAGTGATTCCATATTTTTGGTGGTGGACAGGTTTTCAAAGATGGCACACTTTATTCCATGCCAGAAGACCATTGATGCAATGCATGTTGAGAATTTATTTGTCAAAGAGATTGTAAGACTCCATGGATTTCCCAGGAGTATAGTTTCGGAAAAGGATACCAAATTTGTTGGTCATTTCTAGAGGATGTTGTGGAAAAAGTTGGGGACATAACTATCTTTTAGTTGTGCATATCATCCACAGACAGATGGACAAACCGAGGTGGTGAATAGAAGCCTAGGAGATTTGTTGAGGAGTTTGGTCACTGAACACCATAGTCAGTGGGATCAGATTCTAGCACAAACCAAGTTTGCATATAATGACTCAGTGAACAGGAGCACTGGGAAAAGTCCATTTCAAATCGTGTATGGAAATAATTCGAGAGGTGTTTCGAAACTAAGGGATCTAAAGCAAGATGAGTTTAGAAGCGCGGGGGCTGAAGATTTTGCTGTAGAAATGCAGGAACTTCACAATCAGATCAAAGAGAAGTTGAAGAAGACTAGCTGTGAATATAAGTGCAGGCATGATCAACACAGGAGAAATCTTGAATTTGAAGTCGGAGATAGAGTTTATGCAAAATTTCACTTTTGTCATTAAACATATTTCTGGAAATGCTAACAAAGTTGTTGATGCATTGAGCAGGAGAATTTTGATTCTGCAGGAATTTCAAATCAAGACCTTGGGGTTCGATCACCTTAAGGAAATGTATCACAGTGATCCAGATTTTGGAGAAGCATATGAAGCATGTGTGAATCCTGTGCTCAAAGACAGAAGCCCATGAGCCGAATATCTGATTCAGGATGGGTTGTTGTTTAAGGGATGCCAGTTGTGTATACCCAGATTCTCGATGAGGGAGAATTTGTTGAAGGAAAAGCCTAACAGAGGTCTAGTCGGACACTTCGGCCATGAAAAAACATTTGCTCAAGTAGCCAATTCATATTATTGGCCAGGTATGAGAGCGGAGGTGAAGAAATTTGTGAATAATTGTAAGATTTGTCGGTATGCCCAGGGAAAGAAACACAACACTAGATTGTATCAGCCCTTGCCTATTCCAAAGAGGCCTTGGGATGCAATAAGCATGGATTTTTTGTTGGAATTTCCAAGGACACAATGAGGGAGTGATTCCATATTTTTGGTGGTGGACAAGTTTTCAAATATGGCACACTTTATTCCACGCTAGAAGACCAGTGATGTAACGCATGTTGCGAATTTATTTTTCAAAGAGATTGTAAGACTCCATGGATTTCCCAGGAGTATAGTTTCAGACAAGGATACCAAATTTGTTGGTCATTTCTAGAGGACGTTGTGGAAAAAGTTGGGGACATAACTATATTTTAGTTGTGCATATCATTCACAGAAAGATGGACAAACCAAGGTGGTGAATAGAAGCCTAGGAGATTTGTTGAGGAGTTTGGTCACTGAACACCATAGTCAGTGGGATCAGATTCTAGCACAAGCCAAGTTTGCATATAGTGACTCAGTGAACAGGAACACTGGGAAAAGTCCATTTCAAATCGTGTATGGAAAGAATCCGAGAGGAGTTTCGGAACTAAGGGATCTAAAGCAAGATGAGTTTAGAAGCGTGGGAGTTGAAGATTTTGCTGCAGAAATGCAGGAACTTCATAATCAGATCAAAGATAAGTTGAAGAAGACTAGCTGTGAATATAAGCACAGGGATGATCGACACAGGAGAAAGCTTGAATTTGAAGTCAGAGATCAAGTTCTAGCACATCTAAGGAAAGAAAGATTCCCGAGAGGAACATATAACAAGCTGAAATTGAAAAAGATAGGGCCATGTAAAATCTTGAAGAGATTTGGCGAGAATGCTTATGAATTAGAGTTGCCAAAAGACGTGGGTATATCACCCATATTCAACATTACAGATCTGTATCTTTACAGGGAAGATGGAACCAAAAGAGATGAAGATCAATGAAATATCCAGTGGAAGAAGCAAATGCCTGTAGCAGAGAATCTGTAGATGGAAAAGATCATAGATCAAAGAGTTGGTAGGAAAACCAGGAGGAAGACACATTTTGAATACTTGGTGAAGTGGAAAGGAAGACTAGCATAGGATGCCAGCTGGGTTAATGAAGCAGAGATCCAAAAGCATGGAAGATCGGTGCAGGAGCTCATGGACAGGAGTCCATGAATTTTTCAGCCAAGGGAGTATGATGCAGGAGCATAGCCAATAAAACATAAACATGGAGAACAACTGGGCGCACAAGCACATATTTTGAAATATTTTGAATTTGAAACTGATCAATGTATTAATGTGATATTTGACAGAACTTTTTGAGTTATAAATGTCTTTAAATGTTTGAAGGTTGAGCCATCACGAAAGGTTGATGGGGAAATGTGTTTTGTTTTATGATCGGATCGCAGTACAGATTTGGAGCTTACACTCTTATCTGTCTAACACAATATTTATTGTAATAGGCATTAAGTAGTTGAAGTCATTTAATTCCATTTAAAGTAGCATAGAGTAGTTGGAGGGAATGCTCGAAGAGCGTTTCTTTGTATAAAAGCTTTGTAATATTACCCAATAGAGGTTGTTGTTCATAGCGGGTTTGCCAATGGTAGTTGTTGATAGCTAGTTGTTGTTGTTAGATTAATGTTTTTTTGTTGCTGCGGATAGAGGAGAACCGAGCAATAGCTGAATCTATTTGATATAGGTCGAGGAGCAACGAAGAACAATGTATGTATGTATACAAGTTTCAGTGGATGAATATAACAAAGACATATTGTCCCAAATGTGTGTGGTTGTGTATCTATCTAAATGAATGGTAGAGTTCTATTGTTTTTCAATTCTCTGTTATTTCTATTCTTAAATCCATGAATGCATTTGCTTTGTTGAATGTATAATTTGTTGCGGGAAATAGATTAGTCCCAAGTATTTTCTCTTTAGTGAGCGAGTGCAAGGTGTGCATGGTGTTCACAAGGAGTGTGTGATGGAGTCTATTTTGACTCTAAAGCTCATAAGAGATAACGAAACATATATGTATGCAAGGAGTGCATCGATGTCTGCAAGGAGTGCAGAGTAGAGTTTTCAGACTCGGAAGCTCAGGAAGGATAGCGTGATTCAATCACAAGGGAGTTAGAGGTGGTTGGAGAACAATCACAAGGAGTGTGAAGCCATTCAAAAAAGGGTGAGTGTGAATGAAAGTCTGTTGCAATGTGTGCACAGGCTAGGAGATTCGATTAGGGGTCGAAGAGATTGTTCAAGGGAACAAATTTGAGAAGGAAAGTTCAGGAGGGAGAGCAACAAAATTCTTCAAGGAAGGGAGTCCTTGAGTTTCTTATCAAAACCAGTAAGTGTCATATTCATTCTTAGAGGGAGACGGACGACTCTAGACCATTAAAATCTGGTGAAGTTGCAAGGAGGAGGATCGAGGAGTGGTTCGATACTTCGGAGTTCGACAAGTTGGAACTTGATGAAAGCAAAGTCGCGAGGTCCGAAATCGTGATTCAATCTCGACCGTTGGTCACATGAGAACACGTGGCGACGGATTGGAAAGGTCGAAAGTCGGGAGATCGAAGGTTGCGAGTGAAAATCCCAAAGTTTCGTGAGTCGCAAAAACCGAACCATTGTGGGGCTGGTGAATCTGAGGAGACGCATGGTGTACGTTCGAAGAATCATAGCTAAGTGCTTCAGGAAGGAGTGGAGAAAGGATTCGGGGTATCCCCAAAGTCCGATTCGCGAAGGAGAGAAACCCATGGTCATAGCCGTGGTCACTTGTGGAAATCATGCGTGTGTGGGTAAGGTAGTTTCAGGTGCCGCAGAGACCCAAGGAGTCGCTCCGACTCAGAGATTCAAACGATCCAAGACCGGGAGGTCAAGCAACCCTTTTGGAGGGAAGGGGGTTTGTGCCACAACACCTCTTGCATTTACTTCTTCCCCTAGCTAAACATTATCATTATTTTATTTCCCAAGTGATATTGTTACTATTATTGACTCCATAAGCCCCTAAAAGGAACTGATTTCTACAATCTTGTGGATGAATGAGATTAAACAAATTTTCAAACTCTCTTCTTGAAAATTTCACTAACACTAACAACCATATTACCGCTGCTATAAATGTTGTTACAACCCATATTTAGCATCCTTAATCAACATACTAACCCCTAAAACTACCCAAAAAAATTGCATTTTCCTAGGTGTTATCATCCCAAGGCTTTAGTCTTCCTTTTGCTAGTGTTCTAGGTGCAAATTTTTGAAATTGTTTGAGGTTGTTGCTACTGCTGTAACAACTATTACATCCATCATTGCAGCCCCTTAACAACCCTCAAACTATCTATGAAAACACCCAACACTTGTACTAGGAAAATTACTATCATTGCATGCTAAAGTGTTTGTTTAAATTGCCTAATTTAAGTACTTTCCGAAGTGGTTTTGTTGTTGTCATAACTATCATTTTAATGTTGTTGCAAGTGTTTTGACAACCTATTGAAGTCATTTATTGACTTGTTCTAAATCTTGAAATTGTGAGTGACAAAGTATTATCAAATTGCAAAGTCTTTTTATCATTTTTGTCATCATACCTTGCAATTTATGGAAATATTACTGTTGCTATACATTTTATCTTTTAAGTGTTTAAGTAGCATATTTTTATATTGAAGCCACTAGTTTGAAACATCGATATCATTGATTGATGCTAACATTTGTTGTTTCATTGGTAAAGGGCATGTACCATTCATTTACTTTTCCTTTCCCCCCCTTAACTTTACCAATTGATTTCTTTCCTCGAGTGACCTAGAGAGATGGGTGGGTTTTACCTGGTCATTTTACCCTTCATCAACCAACTAGGTCTTGGGACGTCTCCCTTGGAGTGAGTTTCTTCTCCTCTTAAATAGAAAGAGGTATCTTATTAGGGTGACAATGATAGGACTACCTTCGTGTTACGTCAATCTAGGCTTACTTTCCTTTAGGCTTTGGGCAAGCACAGATTGTGTGATAACAATGATGATTATATTTAGTATTATTATTTTTATTACAAAGATGCACACTCTGTTACATCATTAGATAGATATATTGGTCGAGGAAATAATCTAGTCGTCTAGATTCATTAATTTAAAGACCAACTACTTTGTGGGCTTTGTTTCCCAGTTAAACTACAATACATGCTATTTGTGGGTGATTATAGTGACAACCCGCTCAACTGTCCTTGCAGTTTGAAAAAAAAAAGGTGGTGCTTGACCAACTCATTTATAAGGCCATTCGAAGAGAAAAATATTTTCCTTTGACTTATTGAAGACAAACAATATCAAGATCCTTTAGAAGATTCTAAAATTGGGAGATTGTATGTTTTCTATCAAAGTTTGACAACCATTGACCATTCCATGATGCAATTTTTATTAGGAATGGGCATGGATGAAGTCCATCTCCTCCACATTATCTTTGTTGAGGCCATATAAGACTCTATATGGGTTGGCTATTTCAAAACCTTTCACTATGAAAACCATTGATCCAAATTGATGGGATTTTGCTTTTTGTTTAGGCTATTGAATTCTTTGTGAGGTAGAGGGTTGAGTAGAGGAGACAAGCACTGCACTCATTGTCTCCCCCCTCACAAAGAGGATGTTTAGTTACAACTTTAACATTGAATGGGACTAGAGATTGGTAGTAATTAGAGCTAATGATCATAGGAACTTTGGCAACAAGATCCTTTGGGACAATATAAGCCTAATATTTTGAGAATTCATGCGAACCACTTGAATCTAGATTCCAAACACCATCATTGCCATTGTTTGTCATAGACCCATTTTGAGTTTGATTTTTTATATGATCCCAAGGAGGGCATAAATAGGGTTAATGTATATATAATGGGGTAATTGTATATGTGATAGGGTTGGCCTAGGCCCACATGTGCAATGACTGAATAAGTGTATATAGATGCCATGTAGCCATGATTGAGAGGAACACGTGATTTGGTTATATGAATGCATTAGGGTATTTGGAGGATATTCTCCTATTCTGTAAGTAGTTATTGTGTAACTCATCTCTATTATTTATCTTGGAGTTGTGATCCATGTCCACATCTTGTGTAGATTGTTTGTACTTGTTTATTATGATATCTTAAGTTTTTAGTACATAAAATTTTTCCAGAGGAGCAAGATTCACTTGAGGATCACATTGAACCTTAGAGGGTGGTCACAAATTTTAGGGGTTTGTAGGTGAAATCAAGTGTTTAGAAGGTTTATATACCTAATCGACCATTTCAACATCTCATCTCCAAGCAAATAGTGGAAAAATCCTTAGGTCTTTTTCCAAATTGACACAAAGGAAAACCTTATTATGAGTTCCAAGATTTAGAAAATATGTGAGCTCATGGAAGATAAAACCATCAATGTACATAGAAATGCACTCCAAGAATGAGAAAAAC
>SNQJ01S0150004.1:14637-26480 GCA_010110895.2 Picea sitchensis | reverse complement strand
AAAGAGGCCACTAGATCCAAACGTGTACGATAAGCAGTATCTAGATTTCTCGCGATAAGCCTCACACAAATTCCCAGAAGAGTACTGAACAAAACGCCAACTCTGCCCACGTTTACGTATCCTCCACTACCGAGTGCACTTGGATTCATTGCTTGAAACGAAATCCAATACAAATTATACCTGGCCCCTAATATCACTGCCTTTTTCATATTTAGAATCATCATGCCCGTCATCTACTATTTGAAGCTTTTGCCCGCTGGATAAAACGGGTATGCTTCATCTCCAACTTTAGCAGAGGAGTTAAAATCAGCCAATGTGCTAAATTAAAGGTGCTAATTTACTTCTGAAAACGTGCAGCATGTGAGAAAGATGAGTGCTGTTTCATGAAATGGGGAAGGGGAAAAATCGAAGAGAAAGACCAGGAGGGTTTTGCGAGATATCATTCGTCAAACAAAATCGGAGAGGAAATCATTGAGAGTCTTGTTCATTCCTGACGAAGGGTCAGCTACTAGTTACGATATGGATAGTTTGGAACAAAGTGTTGGAATATACTATCAACATCCAGACGGGTAAGAAGCATTTCTTTTTTTGGAACAGTTATGAACCGTTGGATAGATGAATATACCACTGTTTCCAACAAGAGCTGATGTTGTGAGGTGGCTACGATAATTCCGTAACTTATTTGTGACAATCGAATTTGAGATTAATGTTTTCCGTGAAAGGCCAATCAACTCCACTCATGCATGTTTGGGTAGGGTGATCAGGTCAACCGATCCTGAAATAACCGCATACTTAGGATGAAAATAACGGTAAGATTAATTTTGGGTGTTGTTAATCTGTTGGTGTATGAAATGATTTTTTTTCACTTAAATTTGGTAATATAAATTTACATCAATTACTATTTTTTTTTTTTTAAATCTATTTTTGAATGTAAAAATGAATTTAGCACGAAAAACTTTTAAGATATTAGAATTTTACAAAAATAATTACTTAAATCTATAAGCAAGAAAAAAAATCATCATTTCATAAAAGTTTACATTTAATCTAATTTAAAAAAACAAAAATTAATATATTAGATTTTTTTAATGCATAATTTTATAAAAGATGATAAAATTATCAGTTCAGTTGTCCTTAATCAGAACAGTGATATTAGTTTAGTTTTTCTCAAAAAATAACTTTAGTATGGTGTAGGGATTTTAATGTATATTTTTTTTAAAGGTAGTAAATTTTTCATAGTTTGGTTGTTAATTAGTAGTGAGATTAATGATTATTAGTTATTATTTTTGAAAGTGGGTTATAATTATTGTTTGATGAAAATTATTGAGTAATTAATAATCAAAAGCAATATCCATTATGATTATGAATATTGTTAAAATTGCTTTTATATAACTTTAGTATGGTGTAGGGATTTTAATGTATATATTTTTTTAAAGGTAGTAAATTTTTTATTATGAATATTGTTAAAATTGTTTTTATATAATTTTAATATGGTGCAGGGATTTTATTGTATATATTTTTTTAAAGGCAGTAATTTTTTCATAGTTCTGTGGTTGTTAATTAGTAAGGGATTTTATTGTATATATATATATTTTTAAAGGCAATAAATTTTTCATAGTTCTGTGGTTGTTATTAATTAGTAGTGAGATCAATGATTATTAGTTATTATTTTTGAACTTGAACTATAATTATTGTTTGATAAAAATTATTGAGTAATTAATAATCAAAAGCAATATCCATTATGATTATGAATATTGTTAAAATTGTTTTTATATAAACATGTATTTTTTAATAACATTTACTCTTAATTTCTATTAATTTATTGACAATTTATTTTACTATATAATTATATTTTAATTTAAAAAAATAAATATAAATAAAACATTAAAAATCAAATAAATAATTTATAAAATATTTATTATTATTTTTGGGTAGAAAGAGGGTTTACAACTTAGTATGATAGAGATATTCATGTAACATAACACATTAAAATAATAAAAGAATAATATATCTATTTATATATAGAGAAATATACAACCTGAGTGGGCCTAATGGTTAATAACATGTGTTTCCTCCTAAAAAGTCACAGGTTCAAATCTAGAGGGTTGTAAACCCTCTTTCTACCCAATAATAATAATAAATATTTTATAAATTATTAATTTGATTTTTAATGTTTTATTTATATTTATTTTTTTAAAATTAAAATATGATTATATAGTAAAATAAATTGTTAATAAATTAATAGAAATTAAGAGTAAATGTTATTAAAAAATACATGTCTATATAAAAACAATTTTAACAATATTCATAATCATAATGGATATTGCTTTTGATTATTAATTACTCAATAATTTTCATCA
The DNA here is from genome assembly GCA_010110895.2 of Picea sitchensis. Classification (NCBI taxonomy): domain Eukaryota; kingdom Viridiplantae; phylum Streptophyta; class Pinopsida; order Pinales; family Pinaceae; genus Picea; species Picea sitchensis. The sequence goes on along the minus strand of SNQJ01S0150004.1, from coordinate 24,123 downwards.
AACAATAATTATAGCCCAAGTTCAAAAATAATAACTAATAATCATTAATGGATCTATGTTGGTTTTAATACTTATATTTATGTTAATTGGATTTAGCCCAAGTGGTTAGGAGGAATGATTATTATTCTTCCCATTGAGATTCAATTCTCTCAAATTCTTGCAAGTGACATGTTGATTGAGTTCAATAAACCAATTCAATCTCAATAGATTTTAATCATCATCATATTAATTTTTATTTAATAAAATATTTATTATTTAGAAAAAAATATAAACTTAAAAATACTTAATCTCTTCGAGTACCATTCTCATTTAAAATATATTTTCTTAACCTTTATTATAATTGGAAATGTAACTAATTCATTTCAAAGCACCCACAATGGCTATTGATTCATTTGGAGTATTTGGAAAAACTTGTATGGTCCATTGAGAAGAAATTGGTCTATCAAACCTTAAGAAGGTAAGAGATTGCTTGCAATTCTTTAGAATTTAGTTTCTATACTAGAAAAACATTAAGAAACGCACATTGATACAAATATAGAGATGTTTGGTAAATCAAAAGACCAAACATAGTCTTCCACAAACCACCCACTAAAGAGTTTTTTTCATTTTAGGAATATCAAACATGGTCTTCCAAAGGTATCCTAGGTATCCATTATGATTAGTTTTTTTTCCTTTAAGGAATATCAAACATGGTATCCCACAAACACAAACATGGTATTCTACAAACTAGTTTTTTATTTTTAGGAATATCAAACATGGTCTTCCAAAGGTATCCTAGGTATCCATTATGATTAGTTTTTTTTCCTTTAAGGAATATCAAACATGGTATCCCACAAACACAAACATGGTATTCTACAAACTAGTTTTTTTTAAATGTATCATTATTATCGGGTTTTTTTAGAGAGTATTCATTATTATTATTATTATTATTTTAATTTAATTTAATTAATGGAAAAAATTAAACATAGTTAATGGTTTAAGATTCAAAGATATTTGACAAAAGTAAAAGTTTATTTTTTATTGACTACATGTATGGTTTTCCTTAAATAATACTGACTAATTAGGGTGCATTCGCTAATAACAACTAATGATGACTATCCTCAGTGTCTATTGACAAGTGAATTATGATAAACTTTACTAACCTAAAAAATGTGTTTATTAATATTCATTTTTATTCATAAATAATTTATTAATACACTTTGTAAAAACTTAAAAATGGTAATATGAATCAAGTATCATCAAACATGATATTTAAAAAGTGTTTACTTAGTTTCTCATTCAAAGTATTCTACAACATATCCACTATTATTACTCCTTATTTCTATAGATAATTAAAAACCAAATATGATCTTTAACAAAGTATCCACTATCATTAAGTTTTAATTTAGGATGTTCCATAAAATATGTATTAACATTAACAATAATCTTCATTCCAATAATTATGGGTTAATAGCCCAAACATGTAGTCTTAACAACATATTCATTATTATTATTTTCATTTCAATAACTTGTTACTAGATGGTGGAGAGAGCTAGAACTCATACCCATGATGGTAGATCTATGAATGGTGATGGATATAATGAAGGTCATGAATGTTTTTCTCATGACAAGCAAGCATGATATTCATGATTTCTTCTCCTTCTTAGGAGTAATTGAACACATTAAGTTGTAGAGTGATACTAAGCATTCTCAAGTGGTTTTATTTACCTTTAAGGACTCTTAGGCACTAGACACAACTTTGTTTCTTTTGCTCGTCGTCATTGCAGAGGATGGAGTTTTGCACTGTCACTCATTATTCCAAATAATTTCTATACTTAGATCTTCCATACCTAATTGTCAAGATTTTGCTATTGTTGAGCGTCAATCTATTATTTCTAAAAGTAGATTTATCTCTTTTGAGTGCATATCAACATTACAAGAAGACCTGGAAGCTCCCCCAAGCCTGTCCTTTTCGTATGATCTAGGTAAGTGATGTAGGTTATCATTTTTTTTTAGGATTATTAAGGGGAAACCGATTTCTTTGTTGGTAAAAGCTTCAAATTCCACCATTCTTCTCAAGTAGAAACTTCATGCCAAAATGGGGATCGATGTGGCATTTCAACGATTAATCTATGTGGGTAGAAAACTGGAGGATCTGCTCACTTTCTCTGATTGCGCCATTTACAAGGATCATAACATTTGTTTTCTCTTGCGGTTTCGTGGGAAGGAAGTGGGTTCTGGGTTATCTTTTTCATCCAATCTAGTTACTTATAGGGATGCAACTTGATAAAGTCATGTCTCTTCCATTAGTGCAACCATCTATTCTTCCAAACCCATATGTTGTTGAGAAATTGGACGAGGTGCCATCTTTGGAGGTCAAGAATTCAAAAGTAGACGAGCTCTTCTTATCTCTTAAGTATAAGGTAGACATTTGTAGATTTAATGAGTTATCGAAAGATCTGCACCAATGGATATATTCTAGCTAGACTAAAAGTTGTTAGATCAATTTGTGCCCTAAAGGATTCTTTGTAGTATATATTTATTACAAGGATGATTACAAGAAAACATTTGACGAGAAACCTTGGTTCTAGGGAAGACCATGACTATTTATTACTCCATGGTTTACAGAGTTTGATCCCACAACTATGGTGGTAGCTAAAATGTTAGTTTGGGTATGACTCCTAAACATGCCTCTTCCCTTTTGGAAGCATTTAGTGTTACAAGTTATTGGAAATACTTTGGGCATATTTTTTAAGTATGATGATGAGAGGACTTAGTGGGGATTGTTTACATATGCTCACATTTCTATGGAGACTGGCCTTAGTAAAAGTATTCAAGGTTGAAGCATGGAAACTTCAATTGCATCTAGAGTTTGGATTATGAAAATACAACTTTTAAGTGTCAGTATTGTCATCAAATGTGGCACCTTCAAGAAACTTGTCCACAAGCAAGAAGTCAACCTACAAAGAAAAGGGGCAATTTTTCAAATCTAAAAGTTGGAAACCATATGATCCTCCTCTTCCAGATGATGAAGAAGAGGAGTAAGGAAGGCTTACCCATTTGTAAGGTCAAGAAAACCAATACATATGAAAACATGGTAAATAATGATGGTATAAAACAAACAATTGAGGATGTACAACCTTTGGACATCTTTCCTTCAAGGGTTGTGGTAAATATGGATGTTTCATCAAGATGAATGAAGAGAGAACATGAATTTGAGAGTTCTGAATCATATAAGGAGTAGGATCCTTTCGTGAATAATGCGTCTATGGTAGCTAAATTACATATGGTAGTTGTAGATCCATCATTAAGGTCTAAGGGGATGGACCGAGGTAAAAAAAAGGAAAGGGAAGAAAGGCAAGATTGAGGATTTCTTCAAACCTTGTTTCACTGTAAATTATTTCTTTTTTTTCTTGATAAGGATCCATTTCATTTGCTATCTTTGAATGCTTTAAGCGTGTATCTATGTAATGTGTTGTATACACTTGAAGAATGTGATTTCTATTCCTTTTTAATAGAAATTGAAATTTTTTATCGTGAAAAACAAACAAACAAACAAAAACTTGTTAATAGACATGATGCAATATAGAGATGTTGTTGAGTGAATCGTTAAAAAATTAGACATGGTCTCCATCAATGAACTTATCATTATTATTATTCAATGAAAAAATTAAATATATTATTTGATAAAATATTCAATAATTTTTTTTAGAAAATGGTAAAACTTGTTATAACTCAGTGATCAATTCGTATCGAAGATAATCATTAATAACTAATATTCACATATGCAAACTAATTCATTATTATTATTCATCACAAAAAAATATTTATTAAATTTTAATAACTTATTGATCAACTCAATACAATCATAAATCCTATCATAGTGAAGATTTCATTAATCCTTAATATTCACACATATAGATGAAGGTCATAACCATAGCTTTCAAATTGCGTCGATTTAAATAGGAATTGGGATGATGCTAAAATAGTTTACAAATGTTCATGGCCACAAGCTTTTTCAAAGTTTTTCATGAGCCTAGAAATGGCAGACAAATAGGCCCTGCTATGTGTCCCAAGTGTCCCAAACCACGAACAAACAAAACTTTATGCACTGGTCCCCCACCATAAGCCAAAACCCACGGGTATTTAGGTTTACGTGTCATGTTAGTGTGATCAACCATGAGGCCAGGTACTAGCCTTCCACGTGGCAGTTTAAGCTAGGAATGAGGGAAGCAATCTGGTAATTTTGGAATCCAAATATTTTGCTAGTGCCTTGGAATATAATGGTACCGTAAACAAGGACACATGCCTATATTCATATCGAATGTTTCAGAGGTGGAGTTCGCTTTTTGTAATGGAGGCCACTCTGAGGAATCTATAACTTTTTCCATCCAATAACCATAACTATTTGGACTTTACTCAGCTTTTTATTATTTGAAGAACAATCAATTATATGGATTAGATATTTGGACACGAAACAATACATGGCCATGGATTAGATATTATCCTTGTGGTTAAGGGCTCGAGGGATTGATTATCAATGAATAGGGCCAATCAATAGCGTTCATAATTCTTTTTGGGGTTTAGGGTTTAAGTGACGACAACTTATTATTATGGTGTTGTGGTAGAGGGTCTTGGGTGTGGTCGTGTTCTCTTTGAGAGTCCAACTAGATTTATTTTGTGATTTTCCTTTAGACTTTTGGGATTGCTTAAAATAAACCAAAACTCCTTACTCATAGGGAATGAATGAGGTACCTAATATCTAGAAGTGAACATGAATGTATAATATCTAATTTATTTTACAAGTCTCCTACAAGTGAACTGTAGTTTACAAGTTTCTTGGAGGTTTTGATAGACTTTCAGTTTTCAGAAGGTGCCTTCTACTCGGTCCAATAAGACATCTCTCCAAGTTTTGGCTACAGTGGGTTGGTTTGATGGAGCAACACACTCAAATGGTCAATAGAGTGGTGCAAGGGGGGTGATTAGGATCAATGAACAAACTGCTTATAAATGGACTTTCAATTGTGGTGCAGGCACTAATACTAGGGTAGAATTATTAGGTGTCTGGGCAACTTTGACATTGGTATCTTGACTGCATATTACTGACATTTAGGTATTTGGAGACACAAGAATAATAATTGTCTAGTTAAAATTCAAAGGGAAACTGTAGGCAATTTCCCTAGATTGTTGGAAGGAAAAAATCAGAGACCTCACCAAAACCTTCAGAGCAATCAACTTCTCTCATATTTATCAAGAATTTAATAAGGAGGCAGACTTACTATCCAAGAAGGCACTCCAGATGCAAGAAGGAAAAAATACATATAATCAATGGGAAGAAGGAAATGAGGGTCCTACCTTGTTTCTTAATCTATATTAGATCAACTTCGAAGTTAGTATTTAGCACTTATCTCAATAGAATCTTCAAAACTTCAGAGATAGTTTGTTTGTAGACACTTTTTTGATGAACTAGTGTGGAAAGTTGGTGGATTAATTTTCTTTTCTGTAATGACTATCATACTTACAACATGCGTTATGGCTTGTGTTTTTTCATCATATCAGTTCCATCAAGGACATTGGTAGTTTATCTTACTTTTTGGACAAATTTTGTCTATGTTATGTTCACAATTATATATCAATATAATGAGTAATTTTATGTTGGAAAAAAACATCTAATTCATTTAGGTTTAGACAATGTAATTAAATTTGTTTTGTGGTTTTACTTTAGACTTTTGGGATTGCCTAAAATGAACCAAACTCCTTACTCATAGTGAACGAGGAACCCAACATTCTAGAAGCAAGCACAAATGTGCAACATCCAATTCATTTAGGTTTTGTATAGTAATAAGTTATGTCAAAGTGCAATTATCTATTAGTTATAGCTTTTAAAAAAGGTCATCATTTTAAAGATAACAACTTTTCACTGGATAATCCACTTATCTTCACTTCAAGGTTTTAATAATAGATTTTAAATGATTAAATCATATATACTATGTAGTTTTAGTTCATAAGGTGCAAAGTGTTCAAAATGAATTGCATTATGCACATATGTATATTTTTAGCACCTTATGATAAACAAAATCAAATCCATTAGTAGTCTTACAAAACAATTATCCTATCTACATGAATCGATCTTCCACTCAGAGAGTCAAGATAAAAAGGGTTTTGTTCAAAGAGCATGGCTTTGCCATTAAGACTTTTAAAAACCATGCCCCAACCTTTTTGAAAATTGCTCCCAGTAAACCACAATGCTAAGGTTTTGACCCATGTTGGGGTAATAAAGCCATGGTTGGGCCTTTAGGGTTACTATGTTTCTTTTTCTCTATGTGGAATTTTCACTTCTAGAGCAACTTCCTTGTCCTCCTAGTTGTCTAACATCCCAACCAAAACAACCATGGGGCCTCTAATAGTTTGAGTCTTGACGTCTATCCACCTCAAAAAAATTGATATCTCAACTCATGATAAACAAAATCAAATGCATTGGTAGTCTTACAAAACAATTGTCATGTCTACATGAGTCGACCTTCCAGTCGAGGAGTCAAAATGAAAGTGGTTTTGTTCAAAGAGCATGGCTTTGTCGTTAAGACTTTTAAAAATCACGCCCCAATCTTTTTGAAAATTGTTCTTGGTAAACTACAATGCTAAGTCTTTGATCCTTATTGAGGTAATAAATCCATAGTTGGGCCTTTAGGTTACCTATATTTCTTTTTCTCTATGAGGATTTTTTAGTTCTAGGGCATCTTCTTTACCCTTTAGTTTTCTAACATCGCCATCAAAAAAACAATGGGGCCTCTAATAATTTGGTATCAATCTATCTCAAAAAAGTTGATCTTTCAATTGTGCCATTATAAACATATGTGTTGGTCAACTCTAATAGATGACCACCTAAATTTTAAAATCATCAAAACCATTATCTGAGTGGGGTTTGTGCCACATCCAATCATAACAAAAGTTAACTGAAAAGACACGAGGGTGTCAAATCCTCCCCTCCCATTAGTATGATCAGAGGAAAAACAAGTACCACCCAAGAAAACAACACATAAGTTTATACCTAATAAAAACTAGTAATCTTAACTTCTTGCAAATACAAAATATCTATCCTATTAATCAAAATCATTATCTAATATAATGTATGTTTTTTTGTCAAGATCACTTGAACCCTCAATATTCCATGAAGCAACTTTCATTAAAATCCTACAATATCATATATCTCTTCCTCATTCCTCTTAAAACCTTTAAAAACATAAAAAAAAAATTAATAAAAAATTCAATAATCTTACATAAATTATACATTATTAAATCATTTTTTTTTAAATTGCTTTATTAAATATGAACATTTAAATGGATGATGCATAAAAGATCAACATTGATATTACCATATCAAAAAAATTATAAAGACATCTTTAATTTATTAATTAATTAACTAATTTACAATTAAACTGATCTACATAAACTTAAAATTATCTTATTAAAACACCTTCCATCGCTAAGTATACATAGAATTTCATATAAGAAGTTAAATCTATCTATGCTACGATGAATGTGTTTCATTTTATTTTCAATACCATGGGTGGATCTAGTAACTAATAATAACATTCCTTAGTTTTGCCATACATTTGCTAATTATGGAATCACACCTTAATAACAAAATTTTAGTTTATGTTATTAATTTAATTCATATCATTTAACAAGTTCTTAGTTCATTTCAAAAAGTTGTAATTTAATTTAAAAAAAATATGGAAAACTATGTAGAAATTTCATGTATCTATTTTTTTTTTTGCAAATTTAGAAACTTCACCTCAACTTTGAGGCATCTCGAATCTATTTTCTATGAACTTTCAACCTCAAGACTAAATCTGAAATATTAAATTACAACCACAAATACTTCACTTCTCTTCAACCCATTTCACAAGGTAACTTAAGAAAAAAATTACCAACCAAGAATACTTCAATGCAACAATGTTCTAGCCCTTAGGGCACACTTCTGTTACGAGGGAAAAACTCTCTATGGCTAGGGTAAACCACAACAAACGGAAATGATTGTAGAAATAAACTCTATTCTCAAGTATGCTATGTAAACAAATATGCTAGCAAGACAAGATAAAAATCCTACCTCATCCAGATGTTCGATGAAGTCCATCGTTGAGCACTTGATCCAAAGCAATATACCTGCAACTAGTCCTCAACAACCAAGCATAGCAAGCATATGGTGATAATAAATGATGTTAGCATATTCAATAGCATAATCCATTAATAAAAATGACAAATACGCCCATAGAATAATAATTCAAATATTTTCAAGATATCAATTGGATGGGAAAATAGTATTTCTATTAATAAATGATCAACAGAAGTGAAAATATTACAGAATTTCGTGTTGACACAGTTCAGAACCGAGAAACTAAGTTCCTTCCAGCAGGGCCTCCACCACTTCAATCCTCCACCAAAGGCAAGCTCATAAAAGAGAAACAATGGGGTTCTCAATCAATAAGGGAAGATCTTGGGGGCTGAACATTGTGTTCATACTTAAAGAACAAAGGGATGCAGACTCAATATGAAGTAAATAATTTCTCCATAGTAACTTTGCTCTCAAAGTTGAATTCTTTCTCCTCTTTTCCATACCTTGGAATTGGCCCATTATAGCCTTCAAATGGAACTGAAGGGCCGAGTCAGAATGTTTCCAGTATATGGAAGGCCAAGGATCACAGATCTCCTGTCCTGACATGGAAACCCGACTCCATTTTTCATTTTTTGGCACAAATCTCGATGTACGCAGGATGTAGTGGAGCAACCTGCGTATACGCATGTTGTATAGTATGCAAGGTGCGTACATGTGGAAAAATATGTATTTTTAGCTCTGGGATTTACAAACAGGGATGATAAGTGTGCATAAGGAAATGGAAAAAGGCCTTCTTTGCAAGATTGAATAGGGTGAGGCAAATCTTGCTATAACAGATTGCCCCTAATGCGTGAGGTCAGAGGAGTATCTGTGATGGCTGAAATACATTATAAACAACCCATAAGTGGAGTGATTGGGAACCAAATGGAAGAACCAGTTGCTCATTACATTCAACACTGACTTTGCATACATGGCTGCCAATAGAATTACACTGCAGATCCACGTGAAAATATATGAAACAACTATTCGTGGCCATGAATAGGAAAATACAAATGCGGTTACATGCCAAAGGTTGTCACAGTCACGAACAAGGCCCAGTAGAACGAATCTCAAAATCAACTTGAAGATATCTGTATACAATGGAGTACAATCTGATCTCCCATGATTACTGAAGTCATATAGGTCCTGGTCCAATGAAAAGGAAGCAACATCTCAAGAAAGCTGCGGCCTCATACTGATGTCTTCAAGTCTTCTACACAATTTGCCAAGGGTGCAAGTCTACATCATGTGAATAAAGGAGTTGAGGTCGAACATAATGAGACATTGTTTGATTACCAGTCATTGAGGTATACTGTTAACAAATGCAAGACAACCTACCAATAATGAAAGTA
>SNQJ01S0150004.1:0-14587 GCA_010110895.2 Picea sitchensis | reverse complement strand
AAAGGCAAGCTCATAAAAGAGAAACAATGGGGTTCTCAATCAATAAGGGAAGATCTTGGGGGCTGAACATTGTGTTCATACTTAAAGAACAAAGGGATGCAGACTCAATATGAAGTAAATAATTTCTCCAGGGTAACTTTGCTCTCAAAGTTGAATTCTTTCTCCTCTTTTCCATAGCTTGGAATTGGCCCATTATAGCCTTCAAATGGAACTGAAGGGCCGAGTCAGAATGTTTCCAGTATATGGAAGGCCAAGGATCACAGATATCCTATCCTGACATGGAAACCCGACTCCATTTTTCATTTTTTGGCACAAATCTCGATGTACGCAGGATGTAGTGGAGCAACCTGCGTATACACATGTTGTATAGTATGCAAGGTGCGTACATGTGGAAAAATATGTATTTTTAGCTCTGGGATTTACAAACAGGGATGATAAGTGTGCATAGGGAAATGGAAAAAGGCCTTCTTTGCAAGATTGAATAGGGTGAGGCAAATCTTGCTATAACAGATTGCCCCTAATGCGTGAGGTCAGAGGAGTATCTGCGATGGCTGAAATACATTATAAACAACCCATAAGTGGAGTGATTGGGAACCAAATGGAAGAACCAGTTGCTCATTACATTCAACACTGACTTTGCATACATGGCTGCCAATAGAATTACACTGCAGATCCATGTGAAAATATATGAAACAACTATTCATGGCCATGAATAGGAAAATACAAATGCGGTTACATGCCAAAGGTTGTCATAGTCACGAACAAGGCCCAGTAGAACGAATCTCAAAATCAACTTGAAGATATCTGTATACAATGGAGTACAATCTGATCTCCCATGATTACTGAAGTCATATAGGTCCTAGTCCAATGAAAAGGAAGCAACATCTCAGGAAAGCTGCGGCCTCATACTGATGTCTTCAAGTCTTCTACACAATCTGCCAAGGGTGCAAGTCTACATCATGTGAATAAAGGAGTTGAGGTCAAACATAATGAGACATTGTTTGATTACCAGTCATTGAGGTATACCGTTAACAAACGCAAGACAACCTACCAATAATGAAAGTAGGTATCAAGGCACCGAGTACATTCCTACAAGTGTGAATAAAGGAGTCAGTGTTGAACACCTGAGGCATCCATTGATCATGAGACATTGATGTATTCCCAACTGTCAATGGCGAGAGAACCTGCCACTAATGACTGCAAGCCTCAAGGTACTCATAAGACTCTAGGTCCCGTTTCTAGAATAGATGAGCTGAAGTCGATGGAAGGAGACCCGCTGAAAGGAGAGAATTAAGGAATCTTTCATCATTCAACATGAGGTACAAAGAAGGAGCTTCATGATTTGGAGGAAATCAGACGAAGAACATGTTCAAGAACCAACAACCTTGTGCGTCTTTCGCATGTGCTAAGTGAAAGTGGTACACGAAAAAGATCCTCTGAATAACAACAATAAGGAAAATTGATGACACTGGCGAGGAAACCACCAATAAGGCTAATGGGATCCAAGACACTACACAAATCCCAATGTGTGAATAGATGTCTTTCCGTAGAACACAAGGGAAACCACCCAGTCAACGACCAATGATGAAATGTCGATTGTTGGATTCAAGGTTACCTACCAATGATGAAAGTAGGACCAGGGTGCATGATAGGACTACAATATCATGTGATTCTGAGACAAACTGAGGGTATGACCAACATGCAAAGTCAAGAGATCTGAGGAATGGTTGACACAGGTTGATAGACTTCCTTTGAACAAGAGCATGAGATATACAGAAGACTTTGACAACATAGAATCAATGATGAAACTGTGAGATGCAAGAGGCATCAATGAAATTATCCATAGGGACTGGAAGAGTAACCAGTCGGTAGAGAAGACTCTGTAACGAGCTCAGCTTCCTAAGGCCATGCTAAACCAAAAATTTTGGTGACAAATGGACTCAATAAATTTGTGCTTTGTTCAAAGGTGACACAACTGCTGCCAATATAAGATAATACTCCCTTCCCACCCATCTTTTTTAGTTTTTTCATAGACAAATGAATGATATGATACAGAGGAGGAAACAAGTGTCACAAGTAAGAAAAACTAATTCCAACAGTGGAACATAGCTATCAATGAAAGGAGGTGCATGCGGGAGATGGACATGGGGGAATGCTCCCTCCTAGGTATAGGGTGTCAAATTGCGAAGGATATAAACGAGGCTCTGCTTGGTTGAGGATGCAAAACTGATGAGGAAAACGATTTATAATGCAAAGCACAAACCGACTATAGGCTCAATACTGCAAACAAGGGCATGAGATGAAATCACAACTTAACGCCAAAAAATGTCCTTTTTTATGACATTTAGTCTACTTGGTGTGAAAAAGGGATAAACTTGTGCCAAATAAGCGTCCTTTCAAATCCAACTTACAAGTGTGAAAGAGAAAATTTCACTCGGAAATATTTTCGCTTTTTGAAGACGAGTTGGAAAAGAGCTTAAATGAAACTCGGTTGGGAGTCCTCGAGGTAGAAGGCAACATGTTTATGAGTGAGAAATGAGGCTCAACATAAAGTCATGTATTAACTATAAGGGACTCCTGATCCTAAGGAAAACATCTTGGCATGGGCACCAAATAAAGCAGAGGATCTAACTAGGGCACCCATATTTGGTAAGTCTCTACCACTTGATAACGACACTACTTATAGCAGATGGAAGGTTTTGTGTCGCAACAAATGGGTTCGTACCTAAGGCATAAAAAGTGACAGTTATAGGACAGCGCAAAAATGCATGATGAAATGTATACCTATCCTATATGTTGGGTAATGAAAATGCATGCCCATGGTTACGAATGGTCAACATAACATTGAAATCCGCAAGAATCCCTGGTGAAAACTACAAAAACCAACTCAATGAGCAACCATTGAGGATTGAAGCTTTCATTGTGAAAAAATGACTCAAAACTATAGAAAGTGGGTAAAAATTGTTATAAATAGTAACAAAACCAAAAATTACTGTCATTTTGAGTTTTTACCCAAACAGTGAAAATTGGACCAAATTACCTTCGAGATTCAACTGGTGATTGCGGGAGCATCAGGTGACGAAATCAGAAATCGTCTGGACCAGGTAACTTCTCTTCCCTTCATATTCCTTTCTAGTGGATTAAATGTTTAAATTAGGTTTCAAATTTTGAGTAAATTAGGGCGCAAAATGGGTAACTCGGTGTACGCGAGTTGTCACTTATCGGGTCATGTATACATTGGGTTATACACGACTGTGAAAATTAAAGGGCCTGTATACCCAACCCTATACGCGACTGTAAATGAATCATATCACGTGCAAGTCTGTGATCAATAACTTCTATGGTTGCTAACTCAAATTTTGATTTTTATCTAGCAGGATGGTACTAGAATGGAGGGAAAGAGAGCACAAGGAGGTCGATGATGTTGTGGAAAGAGATCTGGGGGCCCAAATGGCCTTGAAAATATGTGTCTTATATAAATTTTGGGAACTCAAAGGGATGAGGGCCTAGGTGAGGTTTCTTGAGATGCTTGTGGGCTACTGGGACCTTGATAGTGAAAGCTTCAACCTGGATGGGCAACCATTGAGGATTGAAGTAGAGGATATCTACTTTTTGATTGGATTATCATGCAGGGGTGAGGTCATAAACCTCAAATCATGGGGAGCAGGGAGCGGAATGAAAATAGAGGAGTACATAGATGCTCACTGTGTAGTAGGGACTCCGAAGGTCGGGAGTCAACTCCCCATCCGAGCGATAAACAATCTCAACCTCAAGATTATTGTCCTCGTATTGACCAGTATCACAGGATTGGCCTCATTGCATCAAGCATAGAATCTGCTTATGTTCTATTCTGTAGAGTGCTAGAGACCCACAATATATGATTAGTGTGCCACACTACTGGATAATATGAATAACCAGTTGACAGAGTGCAAACATGGTAGAAAGAGGAACTTCGAGTTCGCCTCTATCTTATGCAATTTCTTCTTCGAGTGGGTTCCAGGTTTGGGACCTAGAATTGAGATTCTTCTGAGAGGATCTCACGATCCAGCCATGGCACGATGGACCGAGGTAATGAGATGATAGGGGGGAGGTAGGGTGCCCACAACCTACAACGAGGATTTCTTCTACTGTTGGAAGCGACATGCCATTGCTCTGGATGACTACCCCTATGTAGGGATCGAATTCAGAGGGGACCCTGACATGCCACTCCCACTAGGGACCACCTACGTGGACATAGGTATGTTAAGTGTTTTTAAATATTTCATTTTTTTGTATTTTTGTATAGTAGAAAAAAAATATTTTTGGATGATGCTTAAGTACTAGCTAGACACTTGTGTAACGCAGACATGGGTCTGCGATGAATGAACGGGCTTCCTCGACATCGTTGGAGGAACCGAGGAGACAAGGCGGTGAGAGGAGAAGCTGAGAGAGTCCTTCAAAACGTGCAGGGCAACCTGTCTCGTTTGACTCAAAGGATTCCGATGGTTCAGGTAGAGGATCTGCCGGAAGCCATGTAGCAACAAGTGGTTGGTGTGCCCAGATCTTGGGTGTGACTCTTTCAGCGTCTCACAAACATCGTAGTTTGTTACCATGACAAACATATGACACCACTGGAATAGATGTCGTGGATATTGTAGTTTCGGTTGTATATGTGTATTGAGAGTATTAGCCCCAACTTTATACCATAAACACCATATAGTTTTTGAAATATATATAAAACAGGTATCTTCGGCTTTACTTATATTTACAATGTGTACATTGATGAGATGGTTTTCATTGCTTTAGTTATGTGACAAATTCCAATCTAAAATGAAATTATCATAAGCATCAGATACACGATTAGAAATCCTAAGAATGTGATAATAAGTAATGAAGTCAAACTGTCATTCTAAAAGACGTACCCATAGGAATCATCAGAGTAAAGTAGGATCAGGCACGTGGTAACTTTCGTTCAAATGACATACTACTAACTGGGAATCTAGGCAAACCTCTAAAGAGAGAATACCATGCGAGATAAAATCGCGTAAAATTTCTATAATGCCGCTACATTCGGCCACATAGATGGCCCTAGGCATACACTCAAGACACCAGTAGACCCTCGGGTGAGTAAACCACCCAAGCGGTGGAAGCCAAGTTCCGTGTATGATGAATGGCTCCATTTGTGAATCCTAGGTAGATCGAAGATTCTGTTGACATCTACCAACCAAGGGAAAACTCGATAAGCAATCTGAAGACGAAGAGAAAGGGAAAATATATATACACTAAATTACATTAGTATACAAAGAGTTCCGCCCAAGCTTGGGTCTCAAGCGTAATATCTTTTCAAGTAGAGCCCATTCCTGGGATCAACCAACATAGTCCCTTCATAATCTTCTAACTCATAGGCTCCTTTTTCTAAGACACGTCACACAATATAGGGACCATTCCACATGGGTTTAAACTTTCCTACCCCCAATGGTTCTTTGGCTTGCTCATACAAGAGGACCAAGTCACCCTTAACATACAACCTAGGACAGAAAGACTTATCATACTGGACCTTGACATGTATTTTTTTCTCCTCGATAGCCGTAGAGGCATCTCGACGCTGCTCGTGAAGACTCTCTAGGTGTACAAGGCATCGCTTGAGATCGGAAGTGTCAGGTAGGAGCGGGACTACCAACTTAAGAGATGGGATTTCGCATTCAGTAGGTAATATCGACTCCACACTGTGTACTAACTGGAAAGGGAAAATCCGGTGGTAGTCTTGATCGAGGTTCGATATGCTTAGAGTGCGAGATATAGCATAATGTGCTAGTCGAACTTACTCTGACTGACAATTTTCTGCAAAATGGTCTTGAGAGACTTGTTGATGGCCTCTACTTGTCCATTTTACTAGGGGTAATAAGGAGAAGAATGAAAATGTCTAAACTCTAGTTTAGATGCTAGTTCTTCCATTATTTCGTTCTGAAAGTGACTGCCATGATCAATGAAAATATCACTCGGGATACCGAACCAGGCGATAATTTGATTGAACACGAAGAAGGCAATAGTGTTCCCGTTAGATTTAACTATAGGTATGGCCTTGACCGACTTAGTAAATTAGTTGATGGCCATGATAATGTGTTGATGCCCCCCAACTGAAGTTAGGTTGAAATCCATGAAGTCCACCCCCCACTTGGTGAAGGGATCGACATTAATGACCGGGTGAAGAGGGGTTGGATGCGAGCGCATTTTTCGAGTGAACACCTGGAAGGGGTGACACTTCTTAACCACTTCAATACAATCTTTAAAGATAGAAGGCTATAAATAACTAGCTCACAAAACATTTTGGGCTGTCGCAAGACTGGATAGATGACCACCACAAGCCCCACTATGGAAATCGCTTAAAACTGACTTGGCTTCTCCATGAGTTAAAAAATGATGCAAGATATTGTATATTCCTCGACGATACACAGTGTCACCGACAATAGTATAATTCTTAGCTTGGTATCTTACACGCTGTCGGTCATCTCGCGAGAGATGTTGAGGGAAATTCAAAGTTTGAAGATAGAGAACAATATCTCCATACTAGGGGTCACACGATGAGACAAGGAAAATGTGTTCGTCCGCAAACGAATCAACATGGATAACATTCTCATCTAATCATGGGAAGTCGGATATTAACTCCGTGAAGACTAGTGATTTCTTGGATTTCGCAGAAGCGAAATCGAGATCAAATTCTTGTAGAATGACAATCCATTTATTATATTTCCCCCCTATGATACGCCTGGTAATGATGTATTGAAATGGATTGACCTCAACAACCACAATAGTCTTGCAAAGAAATATATAATCACGTAAATGTTGGGTTGTGTGAACGACAACCAAAGATAGCTTATCAATGTGAGAATAATTAAGCTCAGGACCAACTAAGTTTCGACTAAGATAGTAGATGATGTGCTCGCAGAGCTCATCATCCTCCTGAAACAAAACCATACCAATCGTCTCCTTAGACGCGATAATAGAAAGCAAGTAATCCCTACTGTAGTCAGGAGACTTCAGCAGAGGCGCCGATACCAGGGATTTCTTCAAAGCATTGAAGGACTCATGGGCTCGCTCATCCCAGATAAAAGGGGTGTCCTTCTTCAAGAGATGCATGAAACCCTTAGTGATATTGGCATAGTTTATTATAAATCGACGTAAAAAGTTAGCTTTCCCCTGTAAACCTTGAAGTTGTCTAATAGTGCACGGGGGAGGCAATCAAAGTATTGCCTCAACCTTTAATGAATCTACCATGATCCCAGTCTCAGAAACTAGAAATCCCAAAAGACGACCAGACCTAATGCAAAAGATGAATTTATGAGGGTTCAACCATATTCTATAGTAACGACATCTTTCAAAAATAAGCCAAAGGTGCATAGAGTGATCCACTCTCTTACAAAAGTGAGCAGTGAGATCGTTGAGGTAAGCTTATACTATATGCTTAAGATCATGAAAATCGAAGGTCATATCATGTTGGAAGGTTGCTACGATGTTTTTAAGGCTGAAAGACATTTTACGGTATGTGAAAGTACCCCAAGGAAAAATAAATTTCGTCTTGTGTTGATCCTCAGGTTTAATTTGAGTTTGATTATAGCCTGAAAATCAGTCCATAAAAGAAAACACTTCGCTTCTCGCACACTCGTCGAGAATCTGATCAATGAAAGGTATTGGGAAGTTGTATTTAGGACAAGATTTGTTCAGGTCACGAAAGTTCATGCATAAATGGATGGTTCCTTTCTTCTTATTCACAAGAACGAGATTGGATACCCATTCAGTCAAGGGAACCAAATAGATGAAACCAACATTAAGTATCTTCTCCACGTCTACCTTAATAGTAGGGGAATTCCGGGGATTGACAACTCTAATATGTTGTTGAACAGGTTTAGCATCCAGATAAATTCTAATCTCATGCTCGACAATACAAGGGTCAATTTGTGGCATCCCTTCATATGACCAAGAAAATACATCTCGAAATTCCTTGAAGAGTTCGGTGTAGATCATGATTTCTTCTGGTGAACAATATACACCAATATGTGCGTTTTCAATCTTGCAAGGGGTACGAGATATATCAATCATGATGGTAGGATAAATACTTTCCATATTTCCTTCGACATAAATGTCATGCGTATCAAGTGGAACTACGGTGTGACCGACTATCTCACTCAAAGTAGATCAAAATTCATCTTGTTCGATTCTTTCAAGCTCTGGGAGAAAATATGAGTGATGATGCATATCATCCCAAGTTTTGTCGGAACCATTCATGGCTTCGATGATAACTTCATCCGAGGGAAAAGTCTCATCGAGGCAATAATGTGAACAAGATAATTAAGTGGCCCACATGGGCTTAAGAATGGGATC
This sequence comes from Picea sitchensis, assembly GCA_010110895.2. NCBI lineage: Eukaryota > Viridiplantae > Streptophyta > Pinopsida > Pinales > Pinaceae > Picea > Picea sitchensis. The sequence continues at coordinate 6,229 of SNQJ01S0150004.1, read as the reverse complement.
CTCCTCATCCGTCGGTGAGGTAATAGGACCGGCATCAACGAAAGAGTCAAGAACAACTTGATACAAAATATCTATTTCCGATAGTGGCATGGCCATTCCAACATGCGACTAACCTTCACAAGACGAAGTCGAGGAAGGTAGGGGTCCACATGTCACTAAAATAGGAAGTGCAGAAAGGAACGAACCTCCCTGTCGAAACAGGCCTACTGGACATGGCGTAAACGTGGTGAATTAGTGCCATGAAGTAGAAAGTAACCATAAGGGAATAATACATTCCGACACCAATATTCTCAGTTGTCAGCTAAGAATTTTTTATCACAGGGATTGACGGTCCAACAGATGCATTGGACTAGCATACACAAAGGATAACTAGTCGATCATCATGATCTTCCCTTCATGAGGAAAACAAAGAGTACGAAAGACGGTCAATATGACGATGACCATAGCATAGGTCCATTTGTGTCCTAGTAAGAAGTTATAATCAAGAGGCGCATCAACTACCTCGACTTCCACCTCTATCATCTTCCCACCTAACTGGACCAAAAAGGAAGGAAGAATTCCATGAGGGTTGAAGGAATGACCGTAAAAAGCAGTCAACATGTTCGATGACTTAGAAAGAGTCGGAGAACCGATATCTTTCTAACATATAAGGGACATCACACATGTAGCAGTGCCTTCATCAACAACCACACATTTGATGGTTTACTTTGAGTACCCCATGTGGATTTGAAATTCCACATGGTAAGGAAAATGAGGCTTCACATCTATGACGTCAAACTTGATAAATTTTAAGCCACTGGGTTCTACATCTCCTAATGCAGATAGTAAGGCATTCTTCTGTGAGGGACACATATGAAGTACCTCCAAAGCCGACATCACAAAAGGGGTTTGACCCAGGTCCTCAACAATAGAGTAGTTATGGGTAGCTCTAGAATTTGGATTATGGGTAGAGCGCTTGAGTAATCCTTTCAGAATATGAGGTGATGGCTCTGGTTTTTTCGGAGGAGGAGGAGGAGGAGATTCTAGACCAGGAATAGTCTGTAAAGAACTATAATCTCAAGATTGTGTAGCTACATTAACTTTCGCATCAACCATATTGATACACAAATAGTCACCGTCTTGCAACGACGGGTTTTGACTCCCACCAATCACATTTACGACATTTGAGGAGATTTAGGCCATGTGATGGTTATGTGGAAAAGGATTCGTCAGCACAATGCGAGGTAGAGATAATAGCCTCACAACTTCCGCAAGTTTGGGGCATAAATGAGTAAGGTGATCGTCTGTACAAAGCTTACAGGGAAATTTCACCTTACGTCTCTCTCTCTCTTTCCCTCTCCAACATTATTATTTGTATTCTCATTATTACCATTGTCCTTGGGTTTATTACCATTTTTCCCACCCTTATGATTATTACATCCTTTCTTCTTATTCCTGCTTGGTTATTGGTTACCATTTGGGCCTACCAACGATTGAACATAATGTACATCCACTGACTGAGTGGGGTTGGAAGACACAGACAAAGTTGTCCCTCCTGTAGACTCGTTTAGAGACAACTCTTTCAAATGGATTGTCACTGAGTCTATGGATTTTACATTGGCAGAGCCTACAATGCCATCGACATGAGGTCCAGGCTTTTGTCTAGGGTCATAGGTTGACCGCGGCGCATCCAGAAGAATGTGGTATAACATCCTAGGTTGAGCATATATAAGATCTAACTGTTGGGATTTGTAAATCACTTCTTCCTCAGTGGTAACCCCAGATGTAGCAACATCCTTCGAGACAGGAGGTTGCAAATACTTGAGGAACCATTCTAAAAGAAAGGTCAGGGGTATGGAGGTCTTAATCAACCTCTTCCGTCTACACCACTCCAAGATATGATCTGAGATATGAGTGGTTGTTTCTTGGCTTAAATTTGACAGAAGTTCTAGGCCAACATTGTAACGAACCGAAAATTGGAAGTGGTTAAGGAAGACCAACACCATCTGACTAAAGGTCCCATATGCCCCACTAGGTAGCTCAATATACCATTTTGTAGCAACCCCAATGAAGATGTGTTGAAACAATCTTAACTGAATAAAATCGTCATTAAGGGAATTTGATGAGAACCATAGATGAAAGGTAGTAACGTGATCACCATGATCCTTGCCATTATTACCTTCGAATTTTGGAATTTCCGAAGGAATCCTGGTAGGGATGGGGAGCCATGTAGGATCATGATTCAGAGGGTCATTCATCAACTTAGACAAGTATGGCAGATTAAGCGTGGCCAGAAAAGGGAGACAGGGTTGCGGCATTTGGCCCCAAGCTCCCTATAAAGATTGTGTTTGAGGAACTGCAGCCCATCTAGGGTTCTGGTAAGCACCATGGCCTTGTTCAGGATTGTAAGACCCTCCTCCAGGTTGATTCATAAAAGGTTGGTTGGGCATCATTCCAGTAGAAATGTTCTAATGGGGGTTATAAAAATTGCCCTTAGCTGGATTGGATGCGGTTTGGGGGTTTCCCAAAGTGTGAAACTGACCTCCTCCGGGTGTGAATATGGAGGATAGAGGTGGATTCTTCATGCCAAATGTGTTGGTCAAAATCGACACCAAGGAGGTAGGGGTATAGGACAGAACTTGAGAAGAAGCTTGTATGCCAGGTTGGTGGTTCCACCCAGAAGCAAGAGGATTAGACCCAGGGTTAAAAGTAGGAATGCCTCCCATATTAGGAGTCTTTTGAGGGATTTGAGAACCACCAAACGAAAATGGAGTATAAGGAGGTGTAGTGCCCCCAATCCCAATTCTAGCATTAGGGAAAACAACTGGGATGACATTCGAAAACTGCAAAGTAAAGTTCGACATACCATAGAGATGGATTGAACATTATAGGTTGGTGAGTGACCAAGAGACCCAAATTGGTTCAAGGAAAGAGATTGAGCATTCATTATAGGCTGAGCCATAGTAATAATAGGTGCCTCTGATGCTGCAACCATTGTGGTTGCATGAGTCGAAGGGGTGCCATTAACTATAGTAGGTGTGGGATTTGAAGGGCTCCCAGTGTTATGAAGACTAGGTTCAATACTCATCCTTGTAGAATCACAAGTTTGAAAAGTGGAAGTGTGTGTACCACGTCTAATAACTCTACGCCTTTTAGAAGGCAAAGACTCGAAATCCAGTGGTAACTGTAACAAGAGACGAGACAGGCGCGGATGTTGGTCTGACTCCACGATGACTTAAGACTCTAAAGATGAAAAATAAATCCAAAGTCCAATTAGTAATCAAAGAGAACACCAAAATTCAAACGACCAATATGCACACAAATGGGGTAAAGTGGTTGAAATTGGCCTCCCTCCCTAAAGAAGGTATGTCTCACCAAGGAGGGGAATGAGACTCCCTACTAAAGATCGGAGGTAAAAGAGTCAGTTATAAGGGCCCTTGTTGGCTTAACAACCAGTCAGTCAGATCCCCCTAGAGAGGTAATCCTCCATAAAGTCTATGTGTTGTCTGACCCTTATCTGACCCAGGGTACCTGCAGAATAACCCCTGCAAGTAACCTATGTGGCACCTAAGTAAAGAAACTAAGAAACCAATGTATAACCAATGCACAGGCGAGTAGTTGTAAGTCAGGTCCACTTTATGGGCAGGGTATCAAAGCTCAGAACCTTGAAAGTACTGCCTCTCATGGAGGTAAAGGCACTAGCAAGATCCCTAGATACGAATAGATCCCCATAAATATCTCTAACGCTAAGAAGGTATGGGGGAGATATCCCTTCAACCAAACTCGTGCAACCTCATGATTAACTTCAGTGTGAGCAGAGCCTCCTGATATTAACGATTATACAATGGATTTATCCACTCCCTTTGTCAGACACATATGTTGATTTAATTGCCTTGGAGAAGTTTACTCACAAAATCCTATTCCAAGGAATTAAATTCTAAGCTAGTTTGTGCAACCTAGAAAATAAAATCATGACTAATCAATTTTAAACTATAGCATTAATAACTTAATTTTAGTGGCCGTGATTACTCAAAAATATATGGCAGTGAAACTCATGATGTTATGACTCAACAAGGAAAGTAAATATGAATATAATGCAATGTCCTAACTTCAATTTTCAATGAATGATATGCTTCTAAAAAAAAATGCAATTTTCAAATTCAACTTCTGCAATTTTGAAGTAAAAATGCAATCTTTCATTACATGCACTAAACTAATGAAAAGGACTCAAAAGACCAAAATGCCAAGCAATGAAACATACCTAATATTTTGTATTTTCAATATAATAAAAATGAAAATGCATGTATTGAAAAACAACTTGATATATAAACTCCATTGTGTATAGAAAGAGATAACTCAAGAATAATACCAAGAAACAAGACACCCAACCCAACGCACAAGGACAATAAAAATGAAAAGGTGATGAGAAAGACTCCGCCCAAAAATTCAACCCCAGACAGGTTTCTTGTCATCCCACAAGCACTTAACAGACACTACAGAGACCCAAGAAGACTCAACAAACATCAAATCCCACCCAACAACCACCAGACCTAGAAAAAAATCAAAGAAGGATGATGTATGCGATTGTTCAAGGAAACATAGCATATGTACACCTCTTGCAGAGGGACAACCTGCGTATATACGTGACTGTCAAGCCAAAAACCATGTATATGTTTCAAAAAACAAGGCTAGGAAAGGGAGAAGGTTGAAAACTCAGACCCAAAGTGAACAGAGGCTATCAAGCAATGATATGACAAGAAACACAATAGGAACGAGAGAAATCTAAGGAGAAAAGTACTCCAAACTCTAAGAAAGAAGATTCAATCCCCAGTATGGTTGCCAATTCTGTTACGAGAGAAAAACTCTCTATGGCTAGGGTAAACCAGAACAGATGGAAATGACTGCAGAAATCAACTCTATTCTCAAGTATGCTATGTAAAAAAATATGCTAGCAAGAAAAGACAAAAATCCTATCTCGTCCAGATGTTTGATGAAGTCCACCATTGAGCACTTGACCCAAAGAAATATACCTGCAACTAGTCCTCAACAACCAAACATAACAAGCATATGGTCATAATAAATGATGTTAGCATATTCAATAGCATAATCCATTAATAAACATGATAAATACACCCATGGAATAATAATTCAAATATTTGCAAGATATCAATTGGATGGGAACAAAGTATTTCTATTAATAAATGATCAACATAAGTGAAAATATTACAGAATTCCGTGTCGGCATGGTTTGAAACCGAGAAAATAAGTTACTTCCAGTTGGGCCTCCACCACTTCAATCCTCCACCAAAGGAAAACTCATAAAAGAGAAACAATGAGGTTCTCAATCAATAAGGGAAGAGATTGGGGGTTGAACACTGTGTTCAGACTTAAAGGACAAAGGTATGCAAACTCAATATGAAGTAAATAATTTCTCTAGAGTAACATTGCTCTCAAAGTTGAATTCTTTCTCCTCTTTTCCATAGCTCGGAATTGCTCCATTTATAGCCTTCAAATGGAACTGAAGGGTCGAGTCAGAATGTTTCCAGTATATGGAAGGCCAAGAATCACAAATCTCCTATAGTGACATGGAAACCCGACTCCATTTTTCATATTTTGGCACAAATCTCGATGTACGCGGGCTGTAGTGGAGAAGCCTGCGTATACACATGCTGTATAGTATGCAAGGTGAGTAAAAGTGGAAAAATATGTATTTTTAGCTCTGGGATTTACAAACAAGGATCATAAGTCTGCATAGGGAAATGGAAAAATGCCTTATGTGCAAGATTGTATAGGGTGAGGCAAATCTTGCTATAACAACTTCCCAAGAAAATTCTATATTTGAAAATGACTTATTAAAATAATAAAGCTACCCCTTTACCTTCCATATGTATGTTAAGTCACTTAACAATTTCGGCTCAATATTATCATGAGTAACCAATGCCATAATCTACACAATCATGAAGATAACATATGTTGGAATTTAGATATGAAAGTACACAAAGTTTGGATAGTGAGAACACTTCATGTAGATATAAAACATGAAGTATAAGTACATACCATAGCTTGATACAAGCTTGTACAAGTCAATATCTCCAAACTTTCAACACCCTAGTTTTGATCCCTAGGAGTTGTAATTGTACATATGTGTTATATGTTGGACACACCTACCACACTTAGAGGGGGGGGTGAATGAGTGTGGGGCTCTTTTTCCAAAAACTTCCCTCTTGCACAAAAACTCATCAATTAGCAT
>SNQJ01S0150001.1:8683-23313 GCA_010110895.2 Picea sitchensis | reverse complement strand
AATCATTTGCAGTTATTTGTGTTAGTTAATGGCAATTGAGATTAAATGATACAATTCTTAAGCATTTTTATGATTAAATGTCCAAGTCAAAGACTTGGACATTGATCTAACTCCCTCATCATTATGTTTGCCTCCCAAAATATGCTCTTTGAATTCGAAATCGCCGCACTCATGCTGACACATGGCAACTCGTGTGTGAGGAATTCATCAATGAATGCAATCGTTTCCATCTTGGGCGCATTCAAAAATGGAGGGATCGCTCAAATTGTTATCCCATTTATGCATTATGCTCATCCTCTACTCAATTGCATTCGCTCTCTACTTAATCACACTCATCCTCTGCCTGATTGTGCCCATCCTCTGTCAAACTCCACCCTCTGTCCTTTAGCCACACTGTCGCCATGCCCAAATGGTATTATCCATCCTCCTATGCTAACCTCTTTTCCATCCCTGAATTCACACAGTGCAGGGAAGTGTTCCTTCGCTAAGGGTGGGGGGCATTCTTGGCTCATTTGCAGGGCCACCGTGATGAAATTTTTATGCAATTCTCCCTCGAATTTAATTGAAGGATGGCGCGTGTGGGGTCTCTCACCTTTGTGGTCTTGGAGGAATTAATTGCCTCATCCACAAAGCTTCCAAGAGTTGGAGACTGTTGGTTTAAACACCACCAGTTGCCACGAGCGAGCTACAACAGGGTCTTCAAACCTGAGTTTCAGAATATCTCTGGAGATAAGGGGTAATCCAAGGAGTGGATTAAGGATGAACTAATAAACCCTCTTATATTCATCACTAGAATGATCACTTGTGAATGTAGATATTCTGTTTTTAAAGCCTGCCACTTTCAATTATTAACTCACTTTCAATTCAATAAGCCATTGAATTTTCCCTTTTACTTCTTAAAAAGTCTTGAGAAGATGTCTTCCCAAGTATAGAAGAATGTAACCAATCCCCATAACGGCCTATTCCACCATGGCCTCATCAAACTACTTTTTTTAGCTGAGTTGGAAAAACAGGGGAAAGCATGGGATGAGTTGATTTACCAATTTTCAAACCCTCATATTACAATAAAGACCAACAAGAAAACACTTGATCTAGGGACTGTTACTCCATCCAAAACCCGTTCTCCGGAGATTCCAAACTCTCCTGCTCAAGTTATCCCTTAACCAGAACAAAATTACAAGAAACTTGTTGATACCCCTATAGCCTCATCGAGCAAGAAGACCAAGAATCCTATTGATAACTCTCCAATTACCTCAACATCTGTTGAAGAGTTGGAGATCATTGGTTTAAACACCACCAGTTGCCAAGAGAGAGCTACAACATGGTCTTCAAACATGAGTTTCATAATATCTCTGGAGCTAAGGGGTACTCCAAGGAGTGGATTAAGGATGAGCTAATCAACCCTCTGATAGTCATCACCAGAATGATCACTTGTGAAGGTAGATATTATGTTTTTAAAGCCTACCACTTTCGATTATTAGCGCACTTTCAATTCAATAAGCCATTGAATTTTCCCTTTTACTTGTTAAAAAGTCTTTAGAAGATGTCTTCCCAAGTAAGGAATAATGTAACCAATCCCCATAACAGCCTATTCCACCATGGCCTCATCAAACTACTTGTTTTAGCTGAGTTGGAAAAACAGGGGAAAACATGGGATGAGTTCATTTACCAATTTTCAAACACTCATCTTACAATCAAGACCAACAAGAAAACACTTGATCTAGGGACTGTTACTCCATCTAAAACCCATTCTTCGAAGAATCCAAACCCTCCTTCTCAAGCTATCCCTTTACCAGAACAAAAGTCCAAGAAAATTGTTGATACCCCTGCAGCCTCATCAAGAAAGAAGACCAAGAATCTTATTGATAACTCTCCAATGCCCTCAACATCTGTTGATCCTGCACCCAAAAAGTTACAAGAGGTAATTCAACAAGACTTCCCTGCACAAATAGGAGATGAACTAATTTATTCAAGAAAGGATCTTTTCGAAAGAGTGTCTGAATTACAAGAGGAAAACCTTATGAAAAAACCCAACCACTTCATACCCTATCCAATTATCCTTCGATCTCGAAAGCCCTCATAAAAGACTTAGGGAAGTGTCTACAGAAGAATTGGAGCCTCATAGAGAGACAAAATCTGAACCTATTTCTCCTCATAAACCCCCTGTTACTCCTACCTCACAGATGTCTATAACAGATCCCAAAACTGATAGACTCTCTACATCCTTCAAGGTATCCAAGCCCTCCTCTGAGATATATAATCATACTCCAACCATTGAAAAGCTACAATAGGAAAATGTTCAGTTGCTACAACAATTGGAAGAGAGGAAGGCCATGGATAGACATCTCTACCATGACAATGCAATCCTACAAGAAAAGGTGAATTCCCTCCAAATATTAGTTGGCCAAATGACCAATGATAACCGTAGCCTCTGTGCATAATTGAAACACTGCAAGAAGGCCAAGACTAAGTCTTTAGGGAAAGAAACTTCTAAAGCCAATCCATCCCCTGCTCTGCAAGTCTAGTCATATTGAGAAATTCATTTTTGTTTGCAGTGGGACCTGCAAAATCTTAGGTGTGGGGGTAATGTTGGGCTCATGATTTGGTTGTTTAATGATGCTGATTAAATCATTTTTTACTGATATTATATATGTATTAACAACCATTTTGAAGAAGTTTTGAAGGCTTTCATAGAAAATCATCATAGCTTATGCTAGGTATGTGTAATTGATGTTTTGTGATAGTTTTAAGTTTAATTCAGTTTGATTTGATGATTAAAAGAAGCTAACACGTGATTTGTGTATCACAGGGAAAAATCGCATGACGTTTTTCCATCTAGTAGCTAGTACGATACTCCATCTGACACTGCATCCGGTACTGCATCCGACACTACATCTAGCACTAAAAAAGTGGGTGAGTTGGTGGTTGTTATATCTGTGGCATGTGCTAGGAGAATTGGCGACATGGGTTTTGTTCACCCTTGTGGCCTCCTGCTACTGAGATCTCGACATCCTGGATTAAGCTATTATGCTGAGCGTTGAGTGGCTCGTTTAGTTTCTAGAAGCCACAGACAGTTAGAATGTATTTAATGAAATTTGTTGTTTTTAGAGGAGGTCGACCCTTCCAGTGGTCGACCTATCAAATTGTAACTCTTATAAATACCATAGTGGTGGTTAGACAAATTGTTAAGGATTGTTAAGAGTTGTCAAGAATTGCTAGAATCATTTTTGTTGTGTAATTCAAGACATTTCCACAAACTTGTGCAACACTGCATTTTTAATTTAAATTCTAGAATCGTGTTGATTTAGCGGGTGCTTCACTGTTGAGAAGTAGCCACGACCTGCTGGGGGGGGCACCAGTGGTCTGGATGAATAGTTAGATAGTTAGCTTGTGTATTTGAGTTGTGCAATTGTCATTTCTTTCATTTTTCATTATATTTGTTTTTATCATTTTACATGCTGTGTATTTGTTGTTCATAATTTAATTGTTTTGATTTCCTTTTCATAGGTTGCTTGTAAAGGATAGTTGTTAATATGCTGTGTCTTTTTATTAGTAAATAGCTTGCAAGCTTAGCTACTAAATTTGTTATGTGATTAAATGCTAGTTTGAATTTCTGCAGGTTGAAATCGAATAGTTAAAAGTTAAAACAGAGTATAGAGTTTCTTTGGCAAGGTTTCGATGGATGATTAGCTGCTAGCTTTGATTTTAATTCTCAGTTTATTTATCTAGTTTGCTTATCATTTTCATTGTAGTATGTTGAGGTAGAAGTAGAATTTAAATTATTATTTTATAAGCATTTTCAATTTGCATCTTGAATTGTTAATAGTAGGATTAGTTTAGTTTATTTCATGAAATTTCCATTCTAGATCTAGATTGCAATTTTAATTCGAAGTTTGAGTTTAAGTTAGGTTTTAGCTATAAGTTTCTAATTGTGTGAATTTGCTTACATTAGCATAAGAGTGCATTTGAATTAAGTAGAATAGTGTTTTCTTATCGTTGATGATTAATGCATAAATTGAGAGATCACATGGATTTTTGGGATAGTTGATATTTCTTCTATGATGGCTAAGCTCTCGTTAAATTGCTTGATTCATACCTTTCATTTCTCCATAGAAGTTAATATTGAAATTATTCCTCTTGAGTCATCACTAATTGTTAGATGCCATTGAGATGTCACAAGACACCAAATACATAATCATCATCATTATATTTGAAGTTTCTTGTTATTGTAGATTAACAGTAATTGTTGAGTAATCTTTGAATTTTGTCATGATGTTTTTAATTCATAAGTAATTATGAGTTTTATCTTAAAAATAGAGTTCACTTGCTTAATAGTTTTATTAGTTACATGTTGAGTAGTTTTGATTAGTTTACTTGCTGAAGACGTTTTCATGGGTTAGTTATTTGATTGCTTTGCTTACTTGTTGCTGCTCATTAATTTGAATATATTGATTGGATTAGTTTGTTGTTGCTATTGATCATTAAGTTGAATAGATTAAATAGATGGCTTGCTTTTTCTCATTATATTGATTAAGTTAACTTGTTCAAAGTAGGGTTTTCATTTACTTTAGAAAAATCCATCGATCCATTATTTAAAAGTTACTCAGGGTAAATATTTTAAGTTCCTTGATAGGGTTTTCTCGTTGATAGTCTTTGCTTAAGTAGATTAGCCCTCAGATAGATCATCTCCTTAGTTGGACTATACTACCTCTAGATTTTCTTCCTTGGCACATATAGTGCTACAACTCTAAGTTTACTTACCCCGAGTTGACAATTTAATTGAGATTTTTTAGTGCATATAGAACACCCATCAGTAGAAATGATTTTGAGCTCAACACTCCACCCTTCCTTGGCCTGCATCCAGTGTTCAATGTGGACCTCCTTCGACCATATTTTCCACCATTATTGGACACCTCACAAATTGTAGAACAAATGGCAACAATATATCTCAACCCTAACTGCATGGAACAAGCATCCACTGATTAGATAATGGACACACATTTCAAGGGCACTCTCCAACAGAGAATCCAACTTTATCGGGTTGTTAAGGCAGGGCAAATCCTACACCAAGGAAAGTGTCTCACTCGGAGCCAAATCCAACAGAAGTTTCCTCACTTGATGGGGGAACTCAACACAATGGAGACCATTGCTTCCTAAGGGGGAGGATTGATCCAGGTGGATATTGGTGGCCACCCACCTATTCCAACTGGATCCTCTTTCTCGTTTTGTTCAACACATTCTTCTGTACTTCTTTGTAATTGTGAGTTCTACACTTTTGGGGCTGTTTGGATCCCTACACATCCTCCAAGTGGATACTGGTGGCCTCTCACCTAATCCAACTGGATTATTTTGTATGTTTTCATGTTAGCACATCTTGTTGTACTTCCAGGCCGTTTTGGGGCCCTAAACATTTTTTTTTGGCTCGCCACAGTCAAACTATAGATAAATTCAGAGTTTGACAATGGAATGTGTAGTTCTCTGAGAGACATTTCCAACGGGCTATCACGTGCCTAAAACGAAGGTCGTATGCAAAAGTTACGACCCTGGGAAGTTGAGGTACCAACTTACACCAACTTACACATAGCGGCCCACATGAATTTTGGCGTTTCACCTTCTAGGGTTTGGTTTTTGTATGTCTAGAGTTTTGGAATTCACGATTCATATCAAAAGGCCTCTGGAGCCTCATTTTAATGCATTCTTCTTAGACAGATGCACGTAGCAACCACATCTCTTCTTAGAGATAGCTACCACCATTTGAGCAAGTGTTTAAGTTATGTAGTTTTATAGTTTCAACCTATTTCATTATTCAATAGAAGATATTGTTCAATGGATATCTGTGTTATTCTTCATATCTCTGTGTTTATTGTATTCAATCTGTTAATCAATTCATTCCGCTCCTAAATCCATATCAATAAAGGACTAGAGACAAGTAGGGAGACAATGGCTTATATATGTATGACTGTGACTATTCATATTTATGCATATATATTTTTGAATTGTGAATGTTAATCTTTGAATTATTTCCTGTTTAATATTTTGTAACTTACAATTGTTATTTTTTTCCTTCATGAGTACATCGACTCAATGAATTAATTTGTTAAATCAATTTATATTGGCTGCAAACAGTTTCTTCGTCAAAATTCTATATTTCTTGTGACATGAAATCATTCTATGCAAGTAATATAATCTCTCACTGTATTTGTCTTACAGTTTTCTCCTGATCAAGATAGGTTAGTTTAGAATTAGTTAGAAACTGCATCTTACAATAATAATCATACAACTTAGCTTAATTTTAGTAAGTTGGAATTTTTTATATTCTTAATTCGTCTAAGAACCTTTGATTCTCGAATTCATATTTAGTTAGTATTTTAGTTAGATCGGTAACCAAACCAAAATTTGGTCGAAAGAACTACCCCAAACGAGACTGGGTCTAATTGGGACCTGCCATCGGGTGTTTTCCCTCCATCTAATCGAGCGGGTCATTCTGGCCTGTCAACATAGCTTCCAACCATAAATGTCTGGATCAACCACTTGAATGATCAAATCACAAATGCATGTGGAATACCCTCCATGTGGATTCACACGGTGTACATGTCATCACACTGCACATGACTCCTCCACTTAGATACTAACACACACTTTGCCAACTTGGCCTAATCATGAAATGACATCTGGGTATTGGGAAATCGCCCCACTAGTCTACTTATACCTTCTAACAATAATACCAGATCTAGTGGCCCCACTATAATCCTAGACATGTGGTAGATCGACGGTCATCGGGTAAGTTGGATCCACAGAGTTGCACAAGGTTTAGCGCCTGGGCTCATCCCTTATGGCCAAAGTCATGAAATGATCATGTTCGTCCAATGCAGTCGGGACACATGGCCCCTGATCAGGCTCGGTTGCAATTTCGGCTACTGGGACTTTGAAATACAAGGGTCGACTCCCTTCCATCCCCGATACACAAAATGCGAAGGAGCCTTTGGGTGCGGGTCCACGATCATAGCATAGTGTTGTATGGAAAGGCGGGTCCTAAAGAAGGGGTACATGTGGCAGCTAGTCGACATTTCGAGGATTTTGGAGGAAGAGGAATGAGAGCTCCCGGTGGGAGAATCCCCAAAACGATCGGCACCGTTGATTAAGGAAAGATCTCAGTTGTCCATCGGGAAAGACACGCGATGCAAGATATAAGCTACATATGGGGTCTTTCGGAATAGTCAAAATGAAAGCATTGAAGTAATCTGAACCATCCATCCAAGGGACACGTGCCGTGTGATTAAACACAGTCGTGGTTTCAGCTACCGGGATTTTGAAGGCCAGGGTCACTCCTCCATTGCAGTTGGAATCGTCGAAACGTGAAATGAGAAAGCCCCTAGGGGTTGGGCCCACGATAATAGTGCCCAATCACATCAAGCGGGGCTGAAAAGTGGAGGCCAGTTGGATTTATGGGCTTGTTGAGAGGCAAGCGATCAAGGTCGTCCGATGAGAATAGATCTAGGCCATGGGAGATAGGTGGCGATCTTTTGAGCACTTCACAGGATCCAATGTCGAGGATTTTGAGAGCAAAGGAATGAGAAATCCTGGTGGGAGAATCCCCAAAATACATCAAGGGTCGGGCCCATGGTCATGGCCCCTAGGTCATATGGAAGATAGGGTGGAAACCTGGGCCTTCAAGGGATCATCGTGACCGTCAATTTAGGAGCCAGATCCGACCGCCGATATGGAGGTTCATTTAACAGTTTTAGTCATCGGGGATCCTAGAGGCTAGTGTGGTGGAATTTCCCGAAAGGAGAAGTGTCGAAAGTGCCTTTGAAGATAGGCGCAAGGTCACGGCCTGTGGTCGCTTGGGGTGATAGAAAGAGCTACGCAAAGGGTCAAAGTGTCAGGTTTAGCTGCAGGAGGGTTCGTCGTGTTCTCCAGGTGCCAATTCAACTCGGCCTCGATCCTGATCCCTGCAAGAAGTAAATGAAGGTGGGAGGAGGTGGTTGAAACCCCGCCTCACTCCTTAAATGTAAGGCATGGAGGTTCTGGCAGACATTCTGCCCAAGGTTGCCCTGTTGAGAGATTTCCTAAGAGCCATGTTGATTCGATGTCCTCTTCTGATCATATGAGCCCGCACACGCTAGTTTGGAATTTAATGGCTCAGCTACCCTCCTGCTGCCAAGGTGGTGAATTTCTCTGAGTATATATACTCATTTTTTGTATTTTTGTAGGGGGGGGGGATGGTGGAGTAGAGCTCCCAATATTGTAATTTTTTGATACCAGAGCTATGCCTGGTTATGTATTTTGATTTGAGAGTGTCAATTAATGAAAGCCATCTTTCCTTTCCACTTCTCTATAATCCTGTGTCAAAACACTTTGAATTGGAGGATCCAGTCGAGGATCGTGATAACGCTATGATAGTCTGATCGTAATGGTATCATGATCAGTTTTTACTCAGTTTATTGTGTTACCTTCTTCCTCTCACACTGAAATAGCTTGGAATTGGAGGATCCAGTCAAGTTGTTACATCACTGCTGTAACTATGTCACATAGGCATATTTTCAGTGTCTTGTTGTTTTTTCCCCAAGTTGTTGGAAGGCCTGATGCCTACAGCAGTCTTGTTCATTTTTCTCACTAAGTCTTCCCTCTGCTCACCTTTTAAACTCAATCCACTGACTCAAGTTAATATGGCCCTCACTTCTGTATACATTTCTTTTCTGGTTCTGTGTTGTAACATCATTCTAGTGATGAGTTTTGTCCATTAGACCACCCTTAAAAAACCAACCCGTGACATACAAACTGATGAGTATCATGCTTAACTATGCTGCAATCTAGAGGTGAATTTTGGTGCTAACATGTTTGGCGTCATTGCCAGGGACGAAGTTGAATATCTTCCCTGGGTAGAACGACGAAGCTTACTAGTTCTGAGGGTGCATCAGAACCTAGTACACTGAAGATTGCAACTGTGCACTTGGTGTCTCCACTGTGGCGACTCCACTGTTTCCACTTCACTGTTTTGGCTGTGCCTACTTTAGCACACCTGAAAGATGACCTAGAGGAGCTTTCTTAAGAAGGTTTCAACAACTGCTTTATTAGCCTGAGAATTTTCATGGGAGGACACAACGTTAAGATTTGGCCTTTGATGGTGAACAAAGACTAGACACATTCAAATCTATGACTCTTTCACCTGGCGACTCCATGATTCAAGAATTGATCGACGAATCCACTGGTTCGATATGGAAAATATCATGGCTCAAAGGTTTTCTCCCTTCAATTTTTTGGTTGTTCCTGGTTTTCCTAATGTTGTCCCTACTCCAAATGAATGGGGCAACTATTTGCCCATATTTAGAGAGTGTAAAGAGGACAACCCTGCTCAGCATCTCCATGAGTTTCATGAAATCATGCATCGGTGGGAGATACATCATGAGGATATATTATTGAAGATGTTCATGTTATCGTTATCTAAGGACGCTCGTGAGTGGTATTTCTCCTTACCCCCTCCCAGCATCTCCTCCTTGAGAGAATTTCATGCAGCTTTTAATAAGCATTGTCAAAGGTATTATTCCTCCGAATTTATCTGTCATAACTGTTGTGAGGAATGTGAGGAAAGTGAGAAAGTCATGGTTGTTTCTTATGAAGGCTACAATGAGGAGGAAATTTGTATGGACGAGGACCCTAAGGAGGAGGAAGATTCTTTGGGCGGAGTTATCGAGCTGATAAAATATCTCACTGCCAAACTAGAAAGGTTGGAATCTGAAGATAGCACAGAGGATTTTCTAGTCCTTGAAGCAGATGTTCTTGGCGGCTCTTCTAAAGATGATAACAAAGATTTCATAGCGGTAGAGGCATTAGTTTCTTCCCCTGATGAGCTTGTTGTCTCAGTTTTAACAGAAGAAGCCATTGTGGAAAAGGATTGTTCTCTTTTCCTTCACGAAATTTCCCATGATGTGTTTACATTTGGGATTGAAAAGAAGGATCGAGAGATCGTTCCATTTTTGCAAGATGGAGGAGTTTTGTGCTCACCCAGCTTTGATGATTATTCTGATGAAGAGCAACAATGCCCCACATCGCAGTTTGCTGACCTAGGGAGTAGTCAGCCTGTATATGATAGCTACGAATCAGATTCTGAGCTGGATATGTAGGACTTCCAAGAGAAGACTGCAGAGCCTTATCCTCTGGTCACTAATGGAGGAGAAGAAATCAACTATTCTGGGCCTACAGAAACCACTGAGAAACAGTATGAAGAGTAGATATTCCCCACAGGTCCTGTTTATGACAATTATGAATCTGACCCTGGGGAGAGCCAATAAGAAGAACTAGAAGAGCCAGAGGAGCAGCAGGAGAAGCAGTTTGTCTCATGTTCAGAGCCTGTTAGCGAGAAACCATTGCCTGAGAACAATTAGCCTGCATCAGCCTCTCATCCACCTATGCCTACTAGTGATAGTCATCCCTATATGAGCAGTTGTGTAGTAGAAGAGGCTGCCTGTCACCAATTTTCTGGAGTTTGCCACTGGTCCTATGACCCTATGAAGGAATACATGGAGTTGTATTTCCTTCATGATTTGTAGCTGCCCAGCTTCATCCTAACCTCAGTCTTAAGATGGAAGTTGAGGGATGTAATCGTTCTACTGTCGCAGTTGCATCATCTTCTAGTGATCATTGATAGAGTAAAGGAGCTTCCAATTAGGAAGTTACTTGAATGGCTATGGTGGAAATTTGCTTTCACCTAGCCCTATGTAAAGGATTTTATTAGTTTAGGACTATACATAAATAATCTCCTTTGAGCATGTATGTTTTTTTTGTTTTACCTTTCAACCTGTATTTTCAGTAGGGTGTTTTTGATCTTGAGTCCATAGCCCAACAGAAGGCGGCTGGAACTGCAAAATGAGTTCTTAGAGCATCGCAGGGATGACTATATCCCCCATGGAGCCTAATGTTATCACCAATTCTTGTAAGGGGGGGTGTTTCTCTCTGGATTTGGGCCCTTGGTGTAAAATGTGAAAAATGGGGCTTAAAAACCCATCAAATGAAGTTATCCAAGGCCTCAGCCATGAGCGTAATGCACATCACACAAAAAAGTCCATTTCGGGCTTAAAATCAAGCGAGTGGGCAAAGAGCATTTTTCAGCGGTGAGGATCCATCGACGAGGCAGATCGACAGTCATCGGGTAAGATGGAGCCACAGAGTTGCACGAGGTTTAACGCTTGGGCTCATCCCTTATGGCCAAAGTCACGAAATGATCGTGGTCGTCCGATCCAGTTGGGACACATGGTGCCTGATCAGGCTCGATCACGATTTCAGCTACCGGGACTTCGAAATACAAGGGTCGACTCCCTTCCATCCCTAATACACGAAATGCGAAGGTGCCTTTAGGTGAAGACACACGGTCATAGCACAGGGTTGTATGGAAAGGCGGGTCCTAAAGAAGGGGGACAGGTGGTAGCTATTCGACATTTCATGGATTTTGGAGGTAGAGGAATGAGAGCTCCCGGTGGGAGAATCCTCAAAACGATCGACATCGTTGATCAAGGAAAGATCTCAGTCGTCCATCAGGAAAGACACATGGTGCAAGATCTGAGCTGAAGATGGGGTCTTTCGGGATAGTCAAAATGAAAGCACTGAAGTAATATGAACCATCCATCCAAGGGACACGTGTCACGCGATTAAACACCGTCACAATTTCGACTACCTAGATTTTGAAGGCCAGGGTCACTCCTCCATTGTAGTTGGAATCGTCGAAACGCGAAATACAAAAGCCCCCAGGGGTTGGGACCATGGTCATAGTGCCCAGTCACATCAAGCGGGGATGAAAAGTGGGGGCCACTTGGATTTATGTGCTCATTGAGAGGTGAGTGATCAGGGCTGTCTGATGAGAATAGATCTAGGTCGTTGAGATTTAGTAGATCTGGGCCATCGATCCCTAGGAAACAAGTGGAGATCTTTTGAGCACTTTGCAGGATCCAGTGTCAGGGATTTCGAGAGAAAAGGAACGAGAACTCTCAGTGGGAGAATCCTCGAAATACATTGAGGGTTGGGCCCACGGTCATGGCCCCTGGGTCATATGAAAGATAAGGCTCACAACCTGGGCCTTCAAGGAATCATTGTGACTGTCAATTTAGGAGGCAGATCTGACCACTGATATGGAGGGTCGTTTTGCAGTTTTAGTCATCGGGGATCCTGGAGGCTAGTGTGGTGGAATTTACCGAAAGGAGAAGTGTCGAAAGCACCTTTGAAGATAGGTGCAGGGTCACGGCCCGTGGTCGCTTGGGGTGATAGAAAGAGTTGTGCAAAGGGCCAAAGCGTTGGGTTTAGCTGCAGGAGGGGTCACCACGTTCTCCAGGTGCCAATTCAACTCGACCTTGATCCTGATCCCTGCAAGAAGTAAATGAAGGTGGGAGGAGGTGGTTGAAACCCCGCCTCACTCCTTAAATGTAAGGCATGGAGGTTCTGGCAGGTAGTCTGCCCAAGGTCTCCTTGTCGAGAGATTTATTGAGAGCCATGCCGATTCGATGTCCTCATCTGATCATATGAGCCTACACACGCTAGTCTAGAATTTAATGGCTCAGCTACTCTCCTGCTGCCAAGGTGGTGAATTTCTCTGAGTATATATACTCAATTTTTGTATTTTTGTAATGGGGGGGATGGTGGAGCAGAGCTCCCATTATTGTAATGTTTTGATACTAGAGTTATGCCTAGTTATGTATTTTGATTTGATACTGTCAGTTAATGAAATCCAACTTTCCTTTCCACTTCTCTGTAATCCTGTGTCAAAAGACTCTGAATTGGAGGATCTAGTCGAAGATCGTGATAACGCTATGATGGCCTAATCGTATTGGTATCATGATCATTTTTTACTCAGTTTCCCGTGTTACCTTCTTCCTCTCACACTGAAATAGCTTGGAATTGGAGGATCCAGTCAAGTCGTTACAGCGCTGTTGTAACTGTGTCACATAGGCATATTTTCAATGTCTTGTTGTTTTTTCCCCAAGCTGTTGGAAGGCCTGATGCCTACAACAGTCTTGTTCATTTTTCTCACTAAGTCTTCCCTCTGCTCGCCTTTTAAACTCAATACACTAACTGAAGTTAATATGACCCTCACTTCCCTATACATTTATTGTCTGGTTCTGTGTTGTAACATCATTCTAGTGTTGATTTTTTTCCATTAGACCACCCTTAAAAAACCAACCTGTGACATACAAACTAATGGGTTTCAGACTTACCTCTGCTGCAATCCAGAGGTGACTTCTGGTGCTAACACCATCCACATAGTGGAAAATGGTCGTAGCAGAATCTGAAATGAATAATACCACTGCAGAATATGCAAGATGGACACTGGTAATAATCATTGGCTCTTGATTTGTCACATTGATGCTCTCTATAGAAGGTGGATTAGAGTCATCAAATAAAATATGAAAGTGGTTGTCATCCCAGAAATGACAACTATCCATATACCAATCATCAAAATCAGCCTCAAAATCATACCAAGCATATATTTATTGATTATATTCATCCCTGATGTCCTCCATAAGAAATATCTCTTGCATGCTATCTAGTGAATCTTGAATACTACGAAAACTGTCATTGAGGCCATCTGCAAGGTCATGTAATCTAGCATCCAATGTGTGATACAATTGGGATTTGAATGCTTCGGTAATTTGTAGAATTTATTTGAGGGTCTGAGAGGAAATAGCCATCTGATCACCCTATGAAATCTTCGGTCCAGCAGCCATCATGAAAAAACAAAAAAAATAGAACAATAAGTTATGACAGAAAATCGCGACTTTTTTCTGGAAAAACCCTAAAAAACTGTTGAATTTAAAATGCTCATAACTTCACTTCCCGGACTCTGTTTCGTCTGTTTGTTTTTTTGAAATTGGGTGAAATTGTGAGAGGAACTCAAATCAGTAATTTTTTTGGAAAAATTCGGCTTCTATCAACTACAGAAATGAAAAATAAATCGCACCGCCGTCCGCGGAAAAAACCCTGAAAATATGCAGATTTTAAAACTTCAATATATTGACTTCCCGGACTCCGTTTTAAACGATTTTTTTTTTTAACTTGGGTTTTGTTATGAGAGGAAATCAGATATACAACCTGTTTCAAAAAATTTGCACAAAAATATACTGAAAATTTATGGAATGTCGCAGCCCTCGTTTTTCTTCTCTGAAAAAAAAATCTACAAAAATAAAAAATATTTTCCCACAATGTCTGCCAAGGAAAGTGCTCTGATACCAATTGTTAAGAACATGAATATATACAAAAATATAATCACCAAAAATAATGAATACACAATAGATCCACAGATCAAGATAGAAGAAACCAATATGCAAAATCTCTTTTATTACTATCAAACCCTTAAGGTAGGGCAACACCATACAATGGATTCTATTATGGAAGGGATCCTCTCTTGTTCACTTGTCTCTTTGAGGGGGAAACCTCCTATTGATATATAGCTCACAATAAAATACTTCTCTTCATGTCCTATTACATTGCTTGAACCTCTTTATATAGTGCTACCATCATCTAAGAACATTCTAGAGGAGGAATCTTTTGGAAGTAGAACCTTCTAAGAAGTCATCTTACATTTATTATATCTAACTACCATAGTGGGCCTTATTTAATAATATAGTGGACCTAGTCCACCTTAC
>SNQJ01S0149999.1:6658-23158 GCA_010110895.2 Picea sitchensis | reverse complement strand
CGATTCTCCGATGGCTTATCTCTCTCGCAGCTTCTACATATCTGACGGCTTTCAGCCTTTCGGAAAATTTGAATGGGATCCAACGATCACTGACTCTTCTCCTCCCGATTATTGTTGCGTTGTTATTCATTGCTATTGTCATCATTGCAACCACAACTGTACTTGCCATCAATGACAAGTATACGCTGATTTGTTGTCTGTTAACTGAATTTGCCAACACCAAGTACATCTATACATACTATAGAACCCTACTGGCCTCTCCCCCAGGACAGTCTCAATATCTACCCCTGCACTTATGTTGTGTATATCCCTCCAGCCACACCAATCCAATATCTATCTCACCAGAAAGTTTTTTTTAGCTACGCTTCACACCAAAACAATTTACCTCTTACTTAGTAATAACATTTGAAAATCCTAAAAATTCAAATAATTTGAAAATTTAAAAACATTGGTACTTATCTATGTCTCTCCAGGAGACATTTGGGGGGAGTGATAACTCCAAATCCCTCTATAATTTTAGTTTGACATACATGTAATCATGTATGGAAATTATTTTTTGTGACCACAAATCGAATAATTCATCATAGAACTCACCAATCACTCATCCACCCTTGAGTCTGCACATGAGATCTTCCCATAAGACCATCCTGGGATCGTGTATCCTAGGTAAGGGAAGTGAAATGCATGGATGCATAGCTAAAAATCGCTCCATCTAATTTTGTACTTTGTAAGGTGGGATTTCATGTTGTTAAAAATCCATGTACACCAATAGAACACTATGGATCACAAAGACTTTACCCCATAGTATAGTTGTGAGCATGAGGTTAAGTTTTGCACTGCAGATCTGGCCATTCAAGATATTGTAAGTAAAATGATCTTGAGGATTAAACTCTCAAAGTTGTTTATCGGAACTTGAGAACTCATTTTTTGAGTTCCCTTGGAGCAATACGCATTTGTATACTCATGGATAGTCAAAGTGCGTCCATCCCGACCACCTCCTTTCAATTTGATCGGTGCATCCCACCGGGATAATCCTATGATGAAGTAATATCTTCAATTTATATCTTTAGAGGCTCATCATCTATCATGAAATAATCTTGGTCAAGGTCCCAATACCCCATTAGTAGTTGCAGGTGTTTCTTTTGAGCCCACATGTTAGAAATTCAAAAAACATTGAGAAATTTGTAAGAATAGAGAGAATTCAGGGCCATTGGATCATAAAAAACCAAGGATTCCACCACCTCGTGCTCCCTCTCTCTCCAAATAATAGACATCTACAAGTTCTCATCAGTTTTGAGAAAGTTAGAGGTCAATTTTCCATCTTTTGGGAGTCACTCATTCCTTTCCTTGAGGATAGAAGTGAGTACTCACATTTGTTCCTCTTGTAGATTTTGAGTAGTGTCATCCCCTCACACCACGTGAGTGGAAGAGGTGTGAGTGCACTTTCCCTCTTGTGAAAAGGTTTCCCCTTAGCTAAAATTTGCAAGAAAATTGACATAAAATGGAAGAAATTAAAGAGATTGAGATGAGGAACTACCTGATCCCGACGAATCATGATTATGTCTATAGAATATACCACAAGTTCATAGGAAATTTTGGGATCCAAGCAAGGGTTTGGAAAAAATGACAAATGACTTGGTAAAAAATCACTTTTTCACCTATTTAATCACTTTTTACCCACTTTTGTACAGTCCAAGTTGTCTATTTTATATTTTATCATTAATATTTTTCAGGACTAATGCTTAACAAGTGTAATTACTAGATTGTGGTTGTTTTTTTGTAGATGTGACAAAAGTATCATGCCTTTATGAGTGTTTTTCAACCACAATTGTTCCATGTCAACAAGTAAGGATCTCAAAAGTGGCATGTAGGTTAGGATTGCCACCTTGCATTATGAATTAATATTTTCATGGTCTATTTTTTCCTTAAGGTCAACCCCACCAAGTTGAGACATGAAGCCTTCTTTCCATTTGAAAAGTTTAGTAATTTTCATGGTAGATCCTACCCTTCACGGGTTCCCTAGTTAGAACCTTGATTGCAGTTTGGTGCCCATGTTGA
The DNA here is from genome assembly GCA_010110895.2 of Picea sitchensis. Lineage (NCBI taxonomy): Eukaryota > Viridiplantae > Streptophyta > Pinopsida > Pinales > Pinaceae > Picea > Picea sitchensis. The sequence goes on along the minus strand of SNQJ01S0149999.1, from coordinate 21,100 downwards.
TTATTTTCATAGGCTTGGGATCCCTCTTAGTCCTGCCATAAATTTGCATCAAAGCCACATGAATTATTCTCATTTTTCTTCTAGACAGTACCCATGAGGCTCCCACATTTATGTTTTGAGTTCCATTGACTGCATCGCATGTCATTGCTTGTGCTTTTGAGCTTAATGTCTATTTCAGTTTTCCATGTGTTTCTCACTATCCACATTCTCTGAAGCCACTTTCCTTTTCAGTTGTCTCCTTTGTAACCTAGAACCGTATATCCTTGGAGGAAACATTCCCAATAGTGTCCATATCCTACAAAACCTACTTTTGTATTGCATAGGTATGTTCCTTGCGCTAGGAACTAGTTTTATTTCCCATGACACTCATTTCCTCCACTGTAATATACAATTGTTTTATTCCTTTTCAAGATTTAATAATATGAAAAAGACAAAAAATCAAATATTATAAAGAGAGACGGGGGGGAATTAAGATCCATGTTTTTGTTGGAAATTATCTTGAGTCATCCCATCCTTGAACAAAGCACCAAGTTTTGAGTCAATCATTGATGTAAAATTACTCTTTAAACACACATCAACATCAAACCTGATTCAAAATTTGTGATCATCTTGACTATTTTCAAAACACATGTGAATTCCCTTACTTATCCAAAAATTCATTGAACTGTTGATTAAATTGCATAAATATGAGAGAGAACACAACATAAAATAAAATAACTAATAAAACAAGAGTTGTTGTTCACCCATCTTAGGCTATGTCTTCGGGTCCACTTCCAAACAACGAGACCACTCTATATTTCTCAAATGCCAAAATTACAATGAATGGATTACAATTTGAAGATACTCTTCAATTTTGTTGCTCAATCCCAAAAATAGAGGTCACCACTAAATTCCTCTCAAAATTCTAATAAAAATGAGTATAAACCTGACTATGTTTCGAACACGTGCCAAAAGACCCTCTTTTGCACGCTAAACAAGACCATGGTTCTCATACAAGGAAAACGAGACTAATACTTCTATACACAGTAATTTAGCTCAAAAATGACATCACCATCATACTCCTCTCGAAAAATTGAGAAAATTGATTATAAATACTCTATACTTCTCTCGAAGAAATCTAAGGAATGCAAATCAAGACCAAAATGAACTCAATCAAAGTTCTTGGCACAAACTTCGATGCACATACACTCCAACTTGGCACGTAATTCCATATGTTCCATGCATTGGTTTGGGAGATGGTATATATAGAGGAAGTCGAGGGATCGAACCCCACCTGATTCCCTATATACCCAAAATGTAAATTAAATACATATTCGTTGGTTTTGCTATACAAGGATATGCATGGCACATTGATCGACACATTTGGTTAAAGTGGTTGGGTCAGTCTATAGGTCGTGGGGTCTACCCCGACCGACACCCTATTCTTGGAATATACCATTATATACCATTTAAATATTAAACTATACAATGGACTATATTATTGAGTGGTTAGCACAATTGGTTAATAGTTGTTTCATTGAACCGAAGGTTATAGGTTCAATCCCGTCCAAACCCAACCAATTTTTGGATAAGGATATATTGAGTAAATTCATAGTGCCATGTGGCACTATCTCATTGGTCCATGTGTCATTCTCCCATTTCCCCATCTATTGCACAGTCACCGCCATATTGGATGTACGGATGCCACGTCAACACTTGACTATACATGTACAGATCTGCCACCTCATCGCCATGTCATTGTACGAAATTTCATGTGTCACCATTTCAGTGGTTCCATGTGGACTATACATATGCCACATCATTGTATGGATGACACGTGGAAATTTTTTAATGGTCCAACTGGGTGCTAAAAATGCCAAATCTGAGTGACATGTGTCAACCTCTCATGTTGCCACATCATCATGATGTCACCATGTGCTATGTTAGCTGTAGGGATAGTCCATGTGTTAGCCTATCGCGATTTCACATCAGCTTACTAACATCATCATGAAATCACCTTGTGCTCTGTCAGTTGTACGGATGGTCCACGTGTCAGCCTATGGGATTGCCACGTGGCATCCCCATTTTTCTTTTTTCCCTATTTTTCCGAAACTTTGAAAAGCCATAAATTTCTCATACGACATTCGTTGAAGCGATTTACACGTCGTTGGAAAGATCTTGTTGAGATCTATGCAATGAATTCATTTTCATTAGCATTTTAGATGATCAATTTTTGAGTGTTCTGGATCCTCCTGGATTACACCTCCCCATTGAAGAACTTTTTGACCTCCAAAAGTATGGATTATTCAACAACTTAATGATGATAAAGCTTCCTCACTCTTCCACCTTGTTTAAATGTACTTCATGGATTATTCAAAAAATTAGTGATGATAAATCTTCCTCACTCTTCCACCTTACTGAAATTCACTTCATGGATTATTCAACAACTTAGTGATCATAAATCTTCCTCACTCTTCCACCTTTTTTAATTTCACTTTGACTGCTCTCCATCTTGGAACTGATTTCCGTCTTGAATCTTCATTTTTAATCTTCATATTGGAACTTCCATATTGGATCTCCATATTGGATCTTCATCTTGGACCTGATCTTCGTCTTGGAACTCCGTTCTTAGATATTTTTCTTGGATACAAATTTGATCTCCTATCTTGGACTTGATCATCCAAAAGATCAAGGAAACCAATCTAGATCAATGTACTTCTTTCTTCTCCTTTGGAACATGGCTATGACTCTCTCTCTTAGCAACAACTATGATTCTATATCTATCTCATGGCTCTAAATCTTGGCAATAGCTCTGACTCTGGCTCTAGATCATGGCTACTGGCTATGTTTCATGGCTATGGCTCTAGTTATATCTCATGGCCGTTGGATTTGGTTCCTAACTATGGCTCTAGATCTCATTATGTCTCATTGGTTCCTTTATTACAAAAGTCTTCTCATTGAATCTCAGCTTTGCAATATCTAGATCTGAACTCTAAACTCAACATTCATTCCAATATCCTTCTCTCTTGGAGATGGTCCATCTCAACAATCAGGGAGCCAAGTCGAATGATGGTCTATGTCTTGCTCATCTAGGACTAGATCACCCTAATGCTAGGCATGCCATGGGCCATCTTGGTTTCACTATTCTCTTACTTCCTGATGTATCTTTTGGAGTCTCTAAATGAACTTTTTGTTCATTTCCTTCACTCGCTTCCCTGAAAGAAAAATCTAAACATGTTTCTACAAACATCTATACTATTTGACTTGCTTATTTACAAGGAATACATCTTACATGAAAAAGACATTTACATAACATATTTGAGATGTACATAACATACATCATACACTTTACATGGCATTTAATCAACAACCACTTATACTTAATTCTCTCTTATAATAATTATTCTACCTCCTTACTTCATACAAAGAAGGATATTTCCATCCCTGTTTACAATAATGGAAACACAATTTAGAAGGACTATATGCATGCTAACTTTTCTATTTACAAATGAACATTAATTTTCCATCTTAGGCTGGTTCCCAAAAATGGAATCTTCCCAGATACCTATCCAGGGAAGGGATAGGTGGGACTCTTCATGGACTCTTTCTGATGGTACTGGAAGGAGCCTCACAACTGTCGGTCTCTGACAATGCTCTTGAGTCTGTCTTGGAATCTGTCTCTAACATTGGATCCAATTATAGGTCGTCGAAGAAACCTATATAATCTCTCATTTTTTACACCAAGCACCACTACTTTGTCTTGAGTATATTCCTATGAATATATGAGTACTTGTCCATCTTGGAACACAACTCCATATCCTTCATCTTCGAAAGATGAAACTGAGAGGAAATTCACTTTCAATTCTGGAACAAATAACATATTTTCTATTCCCATAAATCCTTTTGAATCGAGTTGGAATATCACATATCCAACTCCCTTTACTACATGTATGGTATTAGTCCTAGATACCACATAACATTCTATGTCGATTTATGAAAATGTAAGGAATACTAATCTCATTCCTGTCATGTGGTGAGATGAACCATTGTCCAAAAACTGTACCTCAATGTATTCATACACTATAATAATAAGACAAGCCGTAAAAAATAATTCATTCTAGATTTCTCAGCAAGACTATCAACTTCAATTGAAGTTGCTACCTGTCTCCTTGTAATTTCTTTCACATATTCATGGTTTTTCTTCACACATAGTTGTGGATGAAGTGTCCAACACTTCTCAAATCTCAATCCAATGACCACTCTTACCACAACGAGTGAAAAATTTATTGTTCATGTCTTGGAACCATAATCCTTTCTTTTCATTCTCCCTATTCTTATTTGGAAAATTACCTTTTCATCTTGCCTCCTTCTTGGATGACTCTTCCTACAAGGATTGTCTCTTCCAACATTTTTCCATACAATGGTTATTAAATCCACAACAAACACATGGATATATAGACCATAAGTTTGATGTTACTGAGTCTTTATTTCCCTAATTAAGGAAAACATTGGGATGACTACCAAACCTTTTAGGACTTCCCTTTATGCCAGTCTCAAAAGTGGGAAATGTCTTCATTCCTTCCTCAGAATGCTCGCCTATTCTTGGAGATGATTCACATTTGATGCCTTTCTCATGCCTGGAAGGTTATTCTGATATAACTAACGGCTTATGAAGTATACAAACCTCTTCATTTAAAGGTTCCTTTACTTTAGTTATCTTAGAGCATTATCCATCTCCTCCTTTGCCATATCCCACTTGTTATCACTCAGAGTCGCCCTCCTAATGCAAGAGGATAATCCCAGTACCCATCAAAATGTTTGTGGAGGTAGGTTTTGTGAATGGAGGTCAAATGGACAGAACTCGGTGCAAGAATGTTTTAACACAGAAACTAGACAAGAAATGCATAGGGAAATGAGGTCCTCATTAACTTTAGTCAATGGTTTGAGTTTAAGGGTGAGCAAAAGGAAGGCTTAGTGAGAGGGGTGGACAAGTCTTCCATTAGCATTCGGCCTTCAAACAGCTTGGTGAAGAAAAACTCAGGCTCAAGAGCACTCTTGAACTCAAGTTTCAGACATTGAAATATGTCACAGCAGCATAATAATCAAATCTACATTATCATACGACTCCAACAACTCGTCTAGATCCTCCATGCACGAGCATTTCAGCATAAGGGGAAATAAGAAAACAAAAGTAAAGTACTGGAACAGGTCACAACAATATTATAATCAAACCTACATTACAATACAACTACAACTCTCGTCTGGATCCTCCATGCCCGAGTGTTTCAGCACAGTTTAAACAAAGAGATAAAAGACGCTGGCTTCTATTAATGAGAAAGTCTCGAGTATCATACAAAACCAGAGAACAACTATGTTATCAAATATTACAAAATAGGGAGCTATGCTCAACCATTTTATGACCTTAACAAATTCTTACCTTGATCTATTTCTACTAAGATACATTCACAACTGCTGGAAGTGTGATCTGATCTAGCCATCATGTCTAAATATTTCTACCTATGTACCTTCTCTATTGGACTATGCATGTATCTTTCTCGGGCTAATAGTTTTGTCTCCTCGACCAGGGATTCCATGCCTTCTATTTATGGAGTGATATGAGGTTTCAACTACCGGCTTGTTTCCATTAACTGATATCTCCTTGAGATCGAGACAAGGACTGATAACTAGGGGGGGGGGNACTTGTTGCGATTGGGTATGATGTTGAAGGAGAACGTGAATTCGGAACTGTTGAAAGCAGTTTTGGGCCATATCGCTCTCGGGAACAACATGCACCCTCTTCTGCCACGTAGCCTCCCCACAAAATCCTGGTTAGGATTTCGTCTCGCCTTTGGATTTTAACGCCCGTGCAGCTTGTGGCACCGAAATGATCGATGACCATTGATATGATTGCAACCTAAGATTTGGGCAGTCCCGCTACTTTATCACCATCTCTAAAGCTTTACCTGCCCGCGAACCTTAGAAACTCTTTGATTATGCTTGGGGGAGGCACCAATTTTAGTGTTAGGGAGCTTTGATGCTGAGTAAGAATATTTCCCATAGAATGGCCTCCCGAAGATAACATGGAGGCTTGACGTGTTGTGGACGGAGGGGTGACATCTGTCACTGAAAAATAGGTTGAAAACGTGTCCAAAAAGCTTGAAATGAGTGACATGTGTCAGTGCTAGATGGATGCAATGTGTCTCTAGCAGATGAGAGCCACGCGTCGGAACTCAAACCTGCAGCAAAAACATTTCGAGAAATTGTAAACTAGGAGGGAGCAAGAACATCGAAGCTCTGGAGTCCAAAGAAGATATGAGCCATTGGATCTGGGAGGACACATGGCATAGATCCATGCACTCTGCGGGAATGTGCTCTGGAGGAAACCAAAAGAGAGGAGCCAAAACTCCTGAAACCCAAAAAGGTGAAGCAAATCATGACCGTTTGTTGGAGACAGACACGCAACAGAGATTCATGCACTCGGGAATGAGGGGACGGAGGAGATGTTGACCGAGAGTTGTCTGGAGAGCCTAAAATATACAAATCTGAAACCCTGGTCATTGAGTGCATAGACACACGACAAAGATCTGTGCACTCCGAGAAAATCACTTTGGAGAAAATCGAGAGGAGAAGTGCCAAAACTGTCGAAACCCGAACTCTGAAGTAAATCGTGCATGCCCACTGGACAAGGACACACGATGCTTGATTTTTAATTCTGGGGCTTTTGAGGGCCACTAATATGAACTTCACAGGGGATCTCTGTCGTTGAAAACTGAACTTTCCTGTTTGCTTGATTTGAGCCCACAATGGACCGCTTTGAGTGTTGTTATTTGTGTCCATAGTTGTTGCATGTTAAACAAAGACTTGGACGACTTGTTGTGGACTCGGGAAAATAGAATGACCAGTAATTGAAACAAAAAAGGTGATGATTTTTCACCTTTCGAGAAAAATAGAAAATTTTCGGGCTGAGACTTATTTAGGTGAGACACCAATGGGAACCAGGTCGTTAAATAAAGAGGGAAAAATGCCTTTACCAGTCGAAGGGAAAGATTTTAGTACCTGTTTTGCGAAAGAGAGAGAGATATGGGGCAATCATACAAACTTAGCTATTAACAACAAACACCTACGACCCTTGACAACTTCATGTGGTAACATTGGCTCCAAAGGGGTTGGCATGCTCCCTGTGAGTTGCCAAGAATGCGCAGTTCTAGTGCCTTAGCTTTTGGGTCATGGAGTCTCTTATTCAAAATAGAAATAAAAATAAGTGGTAATTACAAGTGGGGGAAATCCGATCATGGCTTAAGAAAAATAGTTTTTTTAGAAAGTTCCCATTGACAGGGCCACCAAAAACTTCAGACTCCTCCAAGTGCTGCAACTTATAAGTTTTGTTTGAAAATACCTCAGAAATCTTGAAGGGACCAATCCATAAGGCTTCGAATTTACCATGTTTTCCTTTTTCTTGCTTGGGGGAATCCCACTTGAGCACCAGATCCCCCAGTTGAAAATATTCCTTGCTTTCCCTCTTGTCGAAGGCTCATTTTATTTTATGTCGATGATCTTGGGCTTTATCAAGTAGCTACTCCATGGTATGTTGTACTTCCACCAACTTTTGTATCCTCCTGACCATATCATCAGGTTCTCCTTGGTAATCCTAGAGGAACTTTACCACAGGCAAGGCTATTTGAGTAGGAAAAGTAGCCTCAACCCCATACACAAGCTGAAAAGGGGAAACACCAAGTGACCTTTTGGTTGTAATCCTGTCGTCCCATAATGCAAATTTATGCTTTGAGTCTCGTGCTTTCTTATTGTATTCTAACAATTTCTTGATGATATTTATGAGGCTATTGTTAGAGGACTTTGCTAAACCATTTCCTTCGGGGTATTAGGGAGTAGAATGGATTAATGTAATCACGTACTACTTACAGAAATTGATTAATGGTTCAGCTTTGAAGGAGGCAACATTGTCAGTAACAATCCTACTTGGACAACCGAATTTGGACACGATATCTTCAAGGAAGCTAATGATTACCTTGTGGGAGGAACTCCTTGTAGGTATGGCTTCTATCCATTTGGTGAAATAATCAGTGGCAGTCAAAATCCACCTGTGCTGACCACTTGAGGTTGAATGGATTTCTCCAATGAATTCAAGACCCCACTGCTAAAAAGGTCCAGAAACCACCACAGACTTCAAAGGCAAAGATTTGATTTGTTGCTTTCTAGAAAAATTTTGGCATTTGACACAACATCTAATATTTGCACAGACATCAGTAAAAAGGCTAGGCCATAAATACCCAAATCTAAGGATCTTATAAGCTATGGTCCTCCAAAAATGATGGCCCCCACATAAGTTTTCATGGAAATCAGTTATAGCCTTTTGGGTCTCTTGTGGGTCCAGAAATATCAAAAGGACTCCAAGGGGATCCTTCTAGTACAAAACCTGAACAATGAGACAATATTTGATTTCTTTGAGTTTCAAATCTCTTACCTTGTTCTTGTCCAGACCATCAGAAGGCCTCAACCTCTGCAAAAAATATATGATGTCTTTATAGCAGGTGCATCCTATCAGGTTGAGGCTCATGTGAGAGCCTTTATCGGCAATCTCAGCTTGTTGATTTTCTGAGTTTGTGTTCATGAAATTAACCCCCAAATCCTCACAGTTTGTTTTGGCCAGTAACCTAGCCAAACCTTGGCCTTTCACCAATTTAGTTGTCTTTATTTCAAGGTCAAATTCCATAATTTTAGCAATCCATTTGCTTCTCTTCCCATCTATGTCAGGCTTGATCAATATCTCTTTTACTGAGGTTGAGGGAACGTATGCAACAATCTTTGAATGCATAACATATATTCTAAAATCTTTGAGGGCTTTGACCAAATCATATGCCTGCTTCTCCATGATGTCATATCTCATTTATGCATCCCTCAATGATCTATTGAAAAAGGAAATAGGTTGCTCTAACCCCTTTGTATTTTTCTGTAGCAAAACAATAGCCAATGTATCAGATGAGGCAAAATAAAATATTAGAAATTCCTTAGAATAGTCAGGGTTGATGAGCTCAGGTGCTTTAGTCAAATCCCTTTTGATTTGGCCAAAAGAATTTATGGACTCAGCATTCCACTTCACCTCGCTTCCTTTTCTAAGCATGGTTGTAATATGCTTAACCTACTCAACAAAATTAGAAATGAATCTCCTCAGAAAAATTATTTTACCCAAGAAATATTGAACCTCTTTCTTAGATCTAGGAAAAGATAAGGCTTGGATGGCCTCTACTCTGCTTGGATCAATTCTTACCCCTTCTGCTGACACAATATGCCCCAATAATTTTCCCTCTTCCATAGAAAACAAATATTTCTTAGCTTTGAGAGAGAGCCCAAACCTTATGCATTTTAGGAAGACCTTCTTCAAATGATGAAAATGTTCTTTATCATATTTTGAGAACATTGTGATGTCATCCAGATAGATAACTACAAATTTGTCTTTCTCCCCAATAAAGGCAATATCCATGGCTCGTTGGAAGGTTGATCCTCCATTCATCAATCCAAAGGGCATTTTAGCATACATGAATGTGCCCCAAGGAGTTGTGAAGGTTGTCTTCTCTCTGTATTCTAGCTGGACAGAGATATGATTGTAGCCAGAAAATCCATCAATCATGGACATCCTAGACAAACCGGTCACTCTCTGCAAAAGGTGCTCCATCTTTGGCAAGGGGTAGTTATCCTTTTTGGAGCTTCTGTTCAAATTTCTGAAATCAACACACAATCTTATTTCCCCATTTTTCTTCCTCACATGCACTAAGTTAGCCACCCATTATGAATATCTCAAAGGAATGATGAGTTGGGCATCCAATAGTTTTTTCACTTCTTTTTCCATAATAGGCAGCAGCATGGGATTTATCTATCTGAGTTTCTGCCTGAAAGGATTGGCCTCTTCTTTCAAAGGTATTTTGTGTTCCATGATGTTTGTGTCATATGTAGTTAAATCTTCATATTTCCATGCAAACACATTTGCAAACTCTTTCAAAAGCTTGAGATACTCAGCCCTTTGTTCCTTTGACTAGTTGCTAGACAATTTAACATACTTAGGATTTTCCTCGGCTCCTAAATTTCATTCAATCACATCATCATATTTAGTTTAACTTTTAATTTTTACAGCAACATCATTTATGTCAAACAATCTCTCCAAAGGGACTAGTCCCTTTGGAATATGGTTACTAGGCAACTAAACAATATGATGGTCAGCAATTTCATTCAGAAAAATATCACCATTGGGGATTTATTTAGAATCTTGATCCTGATCGATATGTAAATCATAAAATTCATCCACAATCTCAAGAAATATTTTTATCTCAAGATCATCCTCAAAAACCTTCCAATGTTTGACATTTTTAGGAATAGAGGGTCTCTATTTTACTTCCACCTCATACTTGAGCTTGGGGGGCAAAGGGACCCTGAAATTACTTGCTGAGATAGCCAAGGAATATTCCATAGTGTTCTCCTCTCTTGGAATGAATGAGATATTAAAATACAGGAAGAAACTATCAACAAGATCCCAGATTTCATTTTTGTAGATCCTTAACCTGGGGTGCTTAGCTTGATACAGATTTTTGACTTGATGAACAATTAACTCAGCATCTTCAAATTACACTACTAGCTCCTCAATCTTGTTGTCTTTGGCAGCTCTCAAACCCAAAACAACCGCCTCATATTCTTCCACATTGTTTGTTGTTTCAAATTCTAGCTTATAAGACATAGATATGGTCTCTTGGGTAGGGGAAACAAAAACTACCCCAGCACTAGCACTTCCCCTAGAAGAGGCTCCATCAAAAAACATTTTCCAAATAGAGGTATTGGGAGGAGGGTATTCACAAGAGGTGATGGGTTTCCTTCTGATTTCAATATGTGTTTGAGGAGCATCAGTGAGTTGTAACATACTAGTTCCTAAATCCGTATCTATTGCTAAGATGGGGTGGTTGGTCGAATTTGCTTCATCACTGATAATGTAAGAAAGTTGTGCTTCCCTATAAAGTCTCCTATGCTCTCCCCTAAATACGGGAATAGTGGCATATGAAAGATCCATCTACAAAGTTCTCTCCGTTCTTTTGATCCAAGATATAGGCAAGAGCATCCCAAACTTAGGGGGGACATCAGCCACCACAATATCCATGACCACACTTTTCATTGGAAATTGGAACAAGGAAACAACCAGGTCTTTGATAACACCCAGGCACTTCAACTTCCTGGAATCAAATGAGTACAGGTCATGGTAAGTTTTTTTCACCTCTAACCCAAGCTACTCCATGACGATCTTACGCATGAGATTGTGAGAAGCCCCTGAATCCATCAAACAGTTTTGCAACACTTTATCATGAATGTTCAATTATGTATAGAAAGGAGGGGAGGATTCATCTCTATCCTCTACCAGAGGTCCCAGTATGACATCAGGCTTTTCATCTTGGAGGTTGACTGGGTCTGTGGAATAAGATGAAGTTTCAGGTTGCAGCACTTTGGAAAGGTACCTTTTGAAATCCTCATTTTTAACTAGCTCCAAGAAAGGTACATGAATTTTAATCTTTTGAATCTCATTCTCAAAGTTAAAAGAGGAGGGAGGCTTCAAAATCTCCTTCACTTCTAGGATAGGGCTCTTAACCATTTCTTGGGGGTTTTGTGCCTCTTTTTCTTTACTACTAGATGCCACATTCTTGGCAGGATTCTCTTCTCTAGTAGGTTGATCATGAGTGTCAGGATTTCACTCCTTATTCTTGGACCTGAGGTTGTATCTATTTTGATTGCCACCGATCCTTTCCCCTTTGCTCAAATCATTTAGATGGATATCCATAAGAGACTCTTCATATGCAGATTGGGTTAAATGAGGAGATGAAGAGGTATCACCAAGACAATGGATTTCGGGGTCATTTTCTTCTTCCTCTCCTTCTTCATCAGTAACCAAGTTATTTTGGAGAGGGGCTTGGATTTTTTTATCGTCCCTGTCCCTATTTCTTTGATCTCTTTGGATGATCTGACGGGCATTATTTGGTCTTCTGAAATTACCCATCTTATCAGTGTTCTTGGTGTTCCTATAGCCTTGTTTCCCCTCTAATTTCAATTATTCCATTTCTGCAGAAAGTGATTTTACCAGTTTTGTCAACTCATCCACTTGAGGGTGGGCAACAGAGGAACCAAACGTTGAAGCTTCAGACCTACATTTTCTTCTATATCTATCAGCCTTAATCCTAAGTTTTTCAACTGCCAATATATTAGACTCTACTTCAAGGGTTTCATCTTGCATATGAGCCAAGGAGGTAGCTATTCTTTCTCTCAATAGGAGACAAAACTCAGGGTCAAAACCACTAGCATAAGTAATCTTGGCAGAGGTTTTTGTAGGCTTAATTTCAGTGGGAATCTTATTGTACATATTATTAAATCTCTTTGAGAAGTCTGAAACAAATTCCCCCTCTCCTCTCTTAAGTGACCCAAACTCTGTAATATAGTAAAGGAAATCTTTTTTATCCCCCCAATGTCTCAAAAATGAGTCATCCAGAGCTTCAATCCCATCAATAGATCCAGGAGTCAATCCCCTGAACCATTTTCTAGCCTCACCATCAAGGATCTGTACAAAATATCTCAAACAGACATATTCATTTTCAATATTAAGATTATCTGCATAACTATAAAAAGATGAAAGATGTTCTTCTGCAATTATGTCTTCCTCCCCTGTAAACTTGGGCATGTACTTGAGGTAATCTCCAACTGGGAGGGAATTCATAGGTTGGGGTAAAACAAGAGGGGCATACCTAGCAGCCACTATGGCATCCATTCTGTTTCTAGGAGGATTAGAACATGCCATTGGGATGTGAATTGTAGGAGAACCAGGGGGAGATGGATTTTGTACATGTAGGACTGGAGCTGTGCTTCTAGGGGAAAAGGGAAATGGTTGAGCGTGGGAGGAGACTAATATGGGGTTTAAAGGAAAAGAAGTTTCCCCCTCTTTAGATACAGCAACTTCAACAAGAGGAGGAGTAGGAAAACCCAAAGTGGGAAAATATTCTAAGCTCCTTGGTCTAAACCACTTTATAATACCAGGGAAAGCAGGGATGTCAAAAATTTCTCCTTCTAAATGAAGACTAGAAGGGGAGAATTCAACACGAAAGATTTCAAAATCTAAACTTCTGGAAACTCCAACAGATGGTATAAAAGGATAATTAGATGCAGCTACTGGATTTTTAAAATAAAAATCATGTAAATTACCATAATCACCTGATACAACAATTGAAATCCCTTCTTGAGAGGTCGTTCCTTTCTTGATAATATTTTTCGGGTCAGCTTCAGGTGTTGCTAGAGGCAGTTGTGGATTAGACCTCGTTTGTTTGCCTTTGGGAGCCACAATTGAAACGGTGGAGTCGCTAGGTGCAAGTTGCAATCTTCAAGGTACTGATTTCTGATGCACCTTCAAAATCATAATTTATTTGTCATTCAATCCCAGGGAAATGTCTTCAATTCATTCCCTGGCAGCGGCACCAAGAATGTTAGCACTGATATTCACCCTCAGACTGCAAGAGGATAAGCTCAGTACCCATCAAAATGTTTGTGGAGGTAGGTTTTATGAATGGAGTTCAAATGGACAGAACTCGGTACAATAATGTTTTAACACAGAAACTGGACAAGCAATGCATAGGGAAATGAGGTCTTCATTAAATTCAGTCAGTGATTTGAGTTTAAGGGTCAGCAAAAGGAAGACTTAGTGAGAGAGGTGGACAATTCTACCATTAGCATCTGGCCTTCAAGCATCTTGGTGAAGAAAAACACAGGCTCAGGAGCACTCTTGAACTCAAGTTTTAGACACTAAAATATGTCACAACAACATAATAATCAAACCTACATTATCATACGACTCCAAAAACTCGTCTGGATCCTATGAACGAGCATTTCAGCATAAGGGGAAATAAGATAACAAAAGGAAAGTATTGGAACATGTCACTACAGCATTATAATCAAACCTACAATACAATACAACTACAACCCTCGATTGGATCTTCCATGCCCGAGTGTTTCAACACAGATTAAACAAAGAGATGAAAGAAGTTGACTTCTATTAATGCAAAAGTATCAAGTATCATACAAAGCCAGAGAACAACTTTGTTATCAAATATTACAAAATAGGGAGCTCTGCTCAACCATTTGATGACCTTAACAAATTCTTACCATGATGTATTTATACTAAGATCCATTCACAATTGTTGGAAGTGTGATCTGATCTAGCCATCCCATCTAAAGATTTCCACTTGTGTACCTTCTCTGTCGGACTGTGCGTGTATCTTCCTCGGGTTGACATTTTTGTCTCCTCGACCAGGACTTCCATGCCTTCTATTTATGGAGTGAGCCAAGGTTTCAACTACCGGCCTGTGTCCATTAACTGATATCTCCTCGAGATCGATTCAAGGCCTGATAACTAGGGGGCAGCCACTTGTTGTG
>SNQJ01S0149998.1:7821-23264 GCA_010110895.2 Picea sitchensis | reverse complement strand
ATACTTATGAGGGTTGTAAGGGTGTGGAGGTAAAGTTAAGGTGGGAGGTGAAGGGGTGCAAAGTGTGAGTAAGGGTAAAGTGTAGTGTTATCTCATATTTTTAATAATTTTATTATTTAATTTTGTGTGTTTCTTTTATAATTTTATATTTTATTTTTAGTTTGCATTCACTTTAATAAAAATAAAGATAAAGTTATGTTAAATAAATATTAAAATCATTATTACATATTAATATATTTAATTTAATATTAATAATTAATATAATGGATGATTTTTTTATTATTTTTTTATTATTGTTATATTTCATTTTTTTTTAATGTTATGATGCATATCATTATTCACTTCTATACTTTGTACAATTTCATTATCCATCATATGTATCACACCCACATGGTAGTGTTGATAAAGGGATGAAGTTGTCTTTCTTTTTCACATTTAATTATTATTATATTTCATTTTTTATTATATAATGTATATCATTCTTTACCCCTCAATTTGCACATATTTACCATCCACCCCCATGGTCATGATAGTGAAAATAAGGAGTTAAGTTTATCACATGCCCCTTTCACATTTTAGTACCATTTTATTCCATTCTTTATTAGATGGTGCAAACTATCCCCCACTCCAACACCTTGTACAACTTATTTATGATTTTTAGAAAATGAAAGATAAACATTTCAAACTTATTGTATTTTTTAAAATATTAATAAATAAAATGGTGCATGATGTTTATATGTGACTTCCTGTGATTGAAGAGAATCATGGATCAACCATGTTAATAAAAAATTATATGTTTACAAGATAAAGTTTCTCTAGCACTTGATTCACAATATAATAATATAATATAAGCAAGTGTTCAACTTACAAATTCTTTCAAAATTATTTAATAATGATGCACAATTGAAATCCCTCTTAAATATTGAATGCCTTAACGAATTTGCAAATTCTTTCAAAATTATTCAATAATGAAATTGAAATCCCTCTGAAATATTGGATGCGGATGTAAAGACCATGAAGTGCATAGGATTAAAAAGTACGGCATCTGTAATATATGACGGTGACCACAAGCACAAGTCTCGCGCACACGGACCAGATGGTAATTGACACCTGCCCACATCTTATATACATCTTGAATACTTGCAAAGAACACTTGTTACATGTATATTTAGTTAGAATATTTATCATATATTTTCAAACTTGCAAAGAACATTCGTTATTTGTATATTAATCAAAATATTTATTATCTATTTTTAAATTTCCCCGGCAGAGACTAAACTACTATACAGCTCTTATTTTATTTCGATTTGACAAACGTTATTGGAAAATCATAAATAAAACATCAAATAAAGATAAAGGTTAAAATTACTTTATTAAAATAATTTTTATTTTTATTTTATTTCGATTTGTAAAAGGTTGTTGGAAAATCATGAATATAGCATAAAATAAAGATAAAGGTTAGAATTACATTATTAAAATAATTCTAATCTTTATTTTATTTAATGCTCTGTAAAATAATTCTAATCTTTATCTTTATTTGATGCTATATTAAAGGTACTAAAATTCAGCCCGAGCTCGTCAAAAGGTTCCGAGCCCGTTGAGAAGTGCCCTGGAAAATATGGCCACGTAAAAAGCTCATTTGGCTTTGTAAAACGCTCATTTTAATTTTCACCAGTTTTCTGAAAATGGTAAAGTATGTATTAAATTTCATTAAATTGTTCGATCATTTCTAAGTGATTGATGATTGATAGGTTTACTAATAAATTTGTTTACATTGTAACTTGCCCTTCGATTTTGAAATGTCATTGATGAGTCATACGTCCACTAATAACTTTGTTTACATTGTAACTTGTCATTTAATTTTATGATGACACACTCAGTGATTAGTTAGGAATCACTCAGCCATAGTTTGTATACTAACTAATCTTTCTCTCTAATTTTTTTTTTTTTTGACAGAAACGGTTATAGATTATATTAATGGGGTGGACTAGCCATAAATCCGATTATAAAATGGCCTTGAATTGCTTCGGGCCTGTCTTTCTGAACCATTCTACTTCTATAGCTCTAGACTTGTGAACTGAACTAGTTCCTATACTTCTTCTAATAGAACTGGATTAAATTTAAATGCCGAAACTCCAGTCACTGTTTCAGCTTAAGTCTCAGCATTGTTTCAGCAAATGTCTCAGCACTGTTTCAGCATTTGTTACAGCGGTGTTTCAGCATATGTTCCAGCACTGTTTCAGCATATGTTCCAGCACTGTGTTTCAGCACCGAATTCCGAAGAGGCTAACACTAACCTAATGGCTATTTCAGCGAGCCAGATTGGTTTCGCGTCATTACATCTTCCCGCTGATAGACATTTTTTTTCTTTTTTGTTACGATCTGCCATTCATTGCTTTGACCATGGTTATGAATTTCCGGCTGAGCTTGCACTTCTTCTGCCTCAGCAATATCGGCCCAGCTTGAGGCTTGCTGGGTTGGGCTTGAAGACCTGGGTAGAGCTGCTTCCGCTGGGTCTTCCCCCTTAACAGGTTCTTTGGGGATGAAGACGGATTCCCCTTCAACTTCTAGTGGCGGGATNATACCCTACATCTGAAACAGAGGTTCTCGAAATTGATCTTCTGGGTCCAGGAGTAGTTCTTTTCGAGGAGGATGATTTCTGCTGGGAAACCCTTGTTGAAGTCCATCTCTACACAGATCTAGGCAAAGGTGGAGTTGATTGGGGCAGCTTCAGGGCACTTGCAGAGAAATTTCCCTATGCCATTTCCGATAGATTCAAGAGATTTGTCCCCCCGGAAGTGCAGGGGAAGTGACGGGAGACGCACCTAGACCAGAGCAGAAGAAATAGAGGCCGTGGTTGGATCAAAGTCAGGGGTCCACGACTACACGGACAACCTTACTCTGCCCCAGAACCACGGCCTGGAGCTGGAAACCAAGTCTCTTTCTTCAGAAGAATCAAAGATAGCTCCGAAAAAACCCTTCACAAAGGGGCAGACTGAAACCTCACCCACAAGAAGCGGGGACCATTCAGAATCGATCCAGGAGTGAAGATCAACCAGACTCGGCCAGAAGTCATTGAACCTGCAAACCAGGGCATGCTTGCTGAGCTGAGAGGAAAACACCAGTGCTTCCTTCGGCATCTAGATAGAAACTGCAGGGGCTTCAACAATCGAAATATTCGAAGCAGAGGAACCCCCTCGAAGGGAAGCCATATCCTTAAAGGAAGGCCATCCCGCACGTCCCATAGAGGGACTCTCATCTGGGAGGGGGAGGGCGGAGCCACTGCAAACGGGCTTGGCAAAAGCGTCTGAAGAGGCGCGAGCAGGAGCAGGGGGGGCGTCGACCGGCATGGAGGATGGGAGATACCTGCAAAACCCTAAAAAAACCCTCTTCGGTTTTCTCGCTTATTGTTGTTCTCTATTATGCAGGAATCTTTCTCTCCAATTTACTATACATGGTAAATGTATATTCGTTTCCCTCATAACACAAGTTGCAAGTTGTGTCATGGCATTCACTCACTTCCTACATCTCCCGTATTTAATTAGTAGTGAGTCGAGACTCGAGGGTTGGTGGGTGGTGGATGGATACAAAGAATGTTTGTCTTGTGTGTTGGATTGTAATAATATCTGATCTATCTCATTCTTTTCTTCTAATTCAATCGTCTTGTTCATGGTTGATTATGTTTCTCTTTTAATTCAACCATCTTGTTCATTGTCAATTTAGTAATAATTCAACCATGTGGTTTAGTGTAGATTTAGTAAGTGACTTTTCTTTGCTAACTTAATGTTGCTTTTTATTGTTTTGTTAAATTCAATTTTTTATTTTATTTTTTTGTTTTATTAAGATTCAATTTATCAGTTATTATCAACTATAAATATATTTATATTTTTACTTTAATAAAAATAAAAATTATAATCATTATTATAAATAAATATATTTAATTTCTTATTATTTCATATACATTTTGCACAACTTTACCATATACTCATCACTTTATACAACTTTACCATTGCACAACTTTACTATATATCCATTATGATACTCATCACTTTACACAACTTTACCATTGCACAACTTTACCATGTATTCATCACTTTGCACAACTATATATCCATTATGATGAGAATGAAAATAGAAAATTAAGTTATACTATTTCCTTTCACATTTTCTATATATCCATTATGATGAGAATGAAAATAGAAAATTAAGTTATAATATTCCCTTTCACATTTTCTTAACATTTTATTCAATTCTTTATTACGCCATCACCTTGCTCAACTTCACCAACCACCCCATCATGTTTCCCACTCTTACGATAGTAGTGGTGATAGGAGGTGAAGTTGTATAATTCGCCTTACACACTACTGCAATAAATATTACAATTATGTGAATCAAATCAAATGAGAATCATTATTACATAAGAGTTTGCTAATGAAATAATACTATATAAACATGGTGTGCCTTGCATTATTATAACATTTATTTTGCAATGTGAGGATGGCTGGGAGTTGATAAGGTGGAAGTGCATTATGAGGTGAGGTAAAGTATACCTCTTATGGTTGTAAGGGTGTGGAGGTAAAGTTAAGGTGGGAGGTGAAGGGGCGCAAAGTGTGAATAAGGGTAAAGTGTAGTGTTTTCTTATATTTTTAATAATTTTACCATTTCTTTTTGTGTGTTTTTTTCATAATTTTATATTTTATTTTTATTTTGTATTCATTTTAATAAAAATAAAGATAAAGTTATGTTAAATAAATATTGAAATCGTTATTACATATTAATATATTTAATTTGATATTAATAATTAATATAACAGATGATTTTTTATTATATTATTTTATTATTATTATTATATTTCATTTTATTTTAATCGTATGATGCATATCATTATCCACTTATATACTTTGTACAATTTCATTATCCATGATATGTGTCACACCCACATGGTAGTGGGGGATAAAGGGATGAAGTTGTCTTTCTCTTTCACATTTAATTATTATTATATTTCATTTTTTATTATATAACGTATATCACTCTTTACCCCTCAATTTGCACATATTTACCATCCACCCCCATGGTCATGATAGTGAAAATAGGGATTTAAGTTTATCACATGCCCCTTTCACATTTTACTACCATTTTATTCCATTCTTTATTAGATGGTGCAAACTATCCCCCACTCCAACACCTTGTACAACTTCACCAACCACCCTACCATGTTTTCCATTCTTATGATAGTGAGGATAGGAGGTAAAGTTGTATAACTCCCCTTACACAATAAAAAAATTATTATAATTATGTAAATTACATCAAATGATAATCATTTTTTTCCAGAAAAAAACATATTTTCATTTCTAGAGAAAAGGAAGTTACAATACTTAGATGTTGAACAACAACTCAAAAGTAAGGTCATCTTGTTGTGAATAGAGTAGAAAGAAAAATAAAACTCTCCCCTAAGGCCAACAAATATAGGATAATAAGTAAGTACATGTATCTATCAACTCAAATAAAATCCGCATGTATTAGTTGTAATGCTACAAAAAAGCTACAGATCAAAAAATAAACTATCTCATATTGAGATTAACTCCCCATTGACTTGTTCTTCTAAAAACAAATCGTTCTCAGAGCAAGGATAAACCACTTTTGGATAATTGATCAACAATGGCAATTAATTCTCTAAATATATGAGAAATTATCAAGTATTGGAAGATGGATGCAAGCATATGTACATGCCTTAGACATAGACAACCCACGTATGTACGTGACTATTCAGGGAAAACTCACATATGCCAAGAAAAACAATAAATTGGTAAGAATTAAGCCAAGAAACTCAGATATACAACAATTTACAAGATGTTCAGCTACACGGGACACAAAAACTAAGGAAAACAAAGAAAAATAAAAGAGAAAAATTACCAACTAACCCCCAAAAAGGAGAATCCCCAGCGGAGTCACCAATTCTAGTATGAGGAATAAATCTCTATGGTTTTGGGTAGGACCACAATAGACGGAATGAAACCAAAAGATCAAATGAAATCTCAAGTATGCTAGATAAATGAAAATGCCAACAAAAGAAAGGCTACAAGCCTTCCTCCTTCGGATGTTCATATGAGACCATCATTGAGCTCACAATCCAATGTCTGATACCTACAACTTGTCTTCAACACCCAAGATACACAAGCATATGGAAAATGTATGAAATGTTTGCATATAAGCTAGGATAATCTATTAACATGTATAGAAAATTTACCCATTGAAAATAATATAAACATTTGCAACATATAATTGGATGAGAAAATAGTATTTCTATTAATATAATTAGAAAGAGTACATAGGCAACAACCTCTTGTATCAACAACTCGTTGAAATCGAGAAACTAAGTCCCTCCACCTGGGCCTTCACCACTTCAATCCTCCACAAGCCAAGCTCACAAGTTCTAGGAGTAATTGGGTTCCTCCTTCACATGATAGGGAGATATTGGGGACTGAACATAAGGAGAGATCAGTCTTAAAGGTATAAGGGATGCAGACTCAAGGATGTAACATGAGGAAAACTTTCTCCAGAGTGTACATTCTCTCAACTTTTTCTCCTCTTTTCAAAGCTTGTATATGGCTCAATTTATAGCCTCCAAAGGGAATTCAAGGGTTTAATCAAAGTGTTTCCAGCATAGAAAAGGCCAAGGATCATGGATTATGTGACTTGGCATAGAAAATCTGATTTTTTTTTAAATTTTGAGCACAAAACCCAATGTATGTGGGTTGTAATGGAGCAACCTGCATAGACACATGTTGTATAATTGTAGCCAGGGTTGAATTTTTTACTTTTGACTGAGCAAGATGGGGAAACTGAGTCTACAGAGGGAAAGGGTAGGTGACCAAATCATGATGGATAGAGTGTGGAAAAAAGTGCTATAACATTGGCTTCCATTACTGGTATGAGGGGTGATTGGGTGTTTTGTGAGTGCAAATGTAAATGCAAATGTAATATAGCTAAATAAAAAAATAAATCTAATATATCCTATCCTAGCTAGGAGAAATTTACAATAACCAAATGAATAGCTTGAAATGAAACTAATCCATACAATAACTTCATTCACATAGTTGTTATGAAGTAACAAGGTTAGACAACACATGCGTGCAAAAACATAACCATATTAGTTTAAATCATTCTATCACATACATAAGAAACTCATACTCTTAGGACAAAACATAAGAAATAATAGAAAAGCCACGAGAATGATATCAATTTGCATAAGAAAAGTCTATAGGAAAAAATATATTCTTACATCACATGTAAACAATACACAATCTATTGAAAGTAGTTCATGACATCAACCATTTATAAAATTTCTTCTCTCTATCAAAATTGTCCCTGAGGGATTTTCAATTTTAGTTAACATGGTATCTTCTCCAAAATAATTTAGTGAATATACAATGCTTGAAGATCCCTATCAAAATTGGCCTCTTCCTTTACTTATAAAAAAATTAATAACTACTGAAAATTTGTCTTCTTAAATTCTAGAAGAAGCATTTATAAAACCTTTCATATCCCTCCTCACTGGCTATTGACATGTGTAAAAAAAAATACGAAGCTGAAAGTAGTTGGAAAAAGATAAAATAGAATATAGTTGTTATCAAATATGAATTGGATATCTTGTGTTATTCATGCACTTGTATTTAATGTAGACTACCCAAACTCCATACTAGTCCTCGAGTGATATGATCCTTTGGTATAGAAGTTCCTTAGGGGAGGCTTCATGGGAGGAAAAGTTATCATTTAGAGTATTCATGTCTCTTTCCAGGGTGGCCATGAACGATTGAATCATCATTTTAACTTTGGTCGGTTGGACGAGGTGTTCCTCCATCAACCCAATTGTTACTTTGGGAGCTACTTCAACTTTCTCTCGTCTATGATTTATGTGTTGCTATATTTTTTCTAGGAGATGCTCCATTTAAATGGTTTTCTCGAGTTCCTCGATGGGAGGAAGGTGACTCATATGCATCAATACTTGTGTTTCTTTGTGGAGTTGTGTATATATTGCGAGCAATATTGATGTTTCCTTTTTTTCTCTCTTCTTAGTTTGCTGGAATTGATAAAGAGAAGCATAATCAATTCTCCTTTCTACCTTTGAGGGGCAGGGAGGCTCGGCTGGAGCATCTAGATTCTCGACGATCCATCATTTTATGTCATCTAATCCTTCCCATATGGTATCGAGTTGGATAATCTTCACATGCAATCGACTATGCCGATCCATTATTTTGGATGACAGTTGTTGGAAGAAATGAATATGGGCTGTAACATACCACTCTGGAGCACCGAGCAAACCTATTCTTTGAGGACACTTGCTGGCAAGTGATCCGGATTATTATGATATTAAAACATTTGACTTTGATTATGATGTGCTATGGGTAGATTGACATGTTGTTTTACTACATTGACATAGATGGGTGCTATTGACGCGGTTTTACTGAGTGTGTAGGGTTTTGGACCTCGAGGAAGGGAGCTAAAATCTCTCCTAGGTTCGTGGGACCCTTCAAGATTGTGGAGAGAAAGGGGCCCGTGGCCTATCGACTAGCCTTGCCTAATTCCTTGAGGCATATCCATGATGTTTTCCATGTATCTGTTTTGAGACATTATATTAGTGATCTTACGCATCTTATTGACATGAGTTCCTTGTAGGTATCGGATGAGGGGGGCACTCACAGCTGAGCCAGTTCGCATCTTGGAGCATCGTGTTCGATAGCTACGACGTCGAACGGTAGATCAGGTCAAGGTCCAGTGGGACAATTACAGTGTGATACACATTATTTTCAACATTTATACTGTGAAACTTCGGGACAAAGTTTAGACCAAGAGGGGCTATATGTAACATCCCGCTCTAGAGCACCGAGCGAACCTATTCTTTGAGGACACTTGCATGCAAGTGATCCGGATTATTATGATATTAAAACATTTGACTTTGATTATGATGTGTTATGGGTAGATTGACATGTTGTTTTACTACATTGACATAGACAGGTGCTATTGACTCGGTTTTATTGAGTGTGCAGGGTTTTGGACCTTAAGGATGCAGAGGCATCGATGGAACCCCTTGGACTCTAGATCGAGTCAGGGTGTGTGTTGTTGGGGTTTTATTGTTTTACTATGATATTAGTACATCTGATTAGATGATATGATGTGGATATGTTCTGACATGACTTGTTGATGATGCAGGCTAATGATAGATTTCCGACCAGACTCACATATGGAGTAAAGGGGCCACACATGACTACCAGAGAGGTTGAGGGAGAGGTGTGGATAGCAACCCTCCCACAACCTACTATCACTCCCGACGTGGCTCGAACTGTAGGTTAACGATTACCTAGTTCGAGAGGACCCACGATGCTGTGAGGGAAGACGGCGATAGTCGCTCACGATGATTCTAAGGGGCATGCAATAAGGTGGGGGCCTTATTCTTTAGAATCCCTTAGTCTCCCACAAGTTCACATAGCGGAGTGTTGACTCCAGGGGTTATTGATGTCTACCAATCAGTCAAGAGGTGAGTGGCACCCTTGGAGCACGTAGTGCATCCTGAAGGGCACGTTGCACAAAGGAACAGATGAGGGGAGTGGCACCCTTGGAGCATGTAGTGCATCCTGAAGGGCACGTCGCGCAAAGGAACAAATGAGGCGAGTGACACCCTTGGAGCAACTAGTGCATCCTGAAGGGCACGTCATGTTGATGATGATAGAGGGATGAACCTAGATGGCCCTAAGACAAATAACACATTAAGAAATTTTTAAAACAATTTCCCTAATTAATTGTCGCCCAGATCATATTCTAAGTTCTAAGTCTAAGTTTCGTTAGGGGTAAAATTTTTGTCTACTTTAAAAATAAAAATATAATATATATATATATATATATATATAAAATAAAATAATAAAATTTAAAAGCACTTAAGTAATAATTTGGTCTTCATAAATTTTTTGTGGTAACTTGAAGAAAGTAACAAATTAAATAAAATGTGTGGATGTAAAACATAAAGAGACAATTAATTATTTTATCTTTTGATAGTTTAAAAGGTACTAAATAAATAATAAAAGGAAAAAGAGGTTAAATTGCACAACTTCCATTTTTAGCTAAAAAAAGGGCAAAGTGGAAATTATAAAAATTAGGAATTTAGGGAAAGGAGGTAACCTAAAGAGGGAAAGAGGGGAACTCATGGTAAAAAGCAGGAAACCAACTTAGTAAAGAATCTGCATTTAAGAACCTTCTATTTTTAAAACTGATTTAGCAATTTCTTTTTAGGGAAAGCTTTTAAAACCTGTAAGGGAATCTAGGGACTCCTAGGAGTGATTTTAGGAGTAACTCTAGGTCGGTGAGGGAAATAAGACAATAAATTAATTAAAGAAAATAATTAATGGAGAAACGTGGGGGATGGATGACACTTGTATGAAGGAGAAATTTTAGGAATTTTTATTAAAACTTAAATTAAATGAGATTTAGGGAAAGAAAGAAAGTTGGAAAACTCTATAAAAGAGAGGGAGGAGAAGGAAGGAAGGATTGGCTATTAGCATAATGTTACGCTGCCAGAATAGTGACTTGACTAATTTAGTTCTAGGAGTTGGGACTTCCCATCTTGCAGGGGAGTGGTAGCTCGGCCTTATGAGCCGAGCTGGGAGCTATACGTACCATCTGATTAGTGTGTGGCCCCTTTGTAGCTCGGGGGGGGATAAGGGGGAAGCAGAGTACCCCTAGCGTTGGCTGGGAGGTACCGGTGTAGTCTCAATGGTCAGCGAGCGGGAGCGACATGGAGCACGTGGACGTCACTCGGAGTAGGCGAACAGACAATGGTACGCTTTTCGGTTGATTTATAGAATATTGTAGGATGTATGTTTTTAGATCTGCTTGTGTATTGGGTAAGTAAACTATTGACTAGTTTCATGACTGAAATTTTATAGCTTGACAGAATGATTGATGTGCGCCTTCTTGAGTTTGAATACCTCCGCATTATTTATCCCTTCTTCTTGCGATCAGCTCATTACCTGTTGCGTTTGTATCCATTCTTGTTTTTGAAGGGTATGTTGTTCTTTGTGAATGCTCGCTACCCATGTATGGCAGCTTGATTGATGGTTAGTGACTGCATATTCCCTTATTTGAGAGAGCATTTATACATACACCAGTGAATGCATATATCCTTATCATAGGAAGAAATTGTTTATATTCCAACGATTTCTCTGTGATTTTAGAATGTACCCCTGCGATTTTATAATGTTTAATGGATAGCGATTTGAAATGTTTCTTTTTGCGTTTTCTTTTTCCTCTTTTTGACTATGTTTCTACAACACATTTCATATTCCCCTTCTTCTGTGAAATGCTTGGGTGAAGGCGTCTACTCTGGAGTGGATTAGAATATGGGCAGGCTGAATGCATTGCCACTAATGGGCAAGATTTTTCCACTGCTTGTAACTGGCGGTGACCTTATTTAACATCCGATTCATGTCAACCTTTCTAGGCAAATCTCCTTAGACCAACCCTGCATTTCCGTTTTTGGTTTTTATTATTTTAAAACGAAGATATAAATCCTTGCATGATCATTGGTACAGTTTTTATTTTTATTAAATATTAGAAACCCAGCAATTCAGTTTTCCTTTTAATTTTAAAAATGGAAATCAAAATCCACGTCAACTTTTGGACCCAACCTTAGTTGCTCAACTCTGGTTTCAGAATTGAAGTTGTACACGAGTTTAAACAACACACTCTCCTGGTACTTTGCAACGAATTGCTCTTAAAATGATTTGTTGGGTCATCGTATTCAATTGTGTGTCTGTTTGATTTTATTTTAAATACTGGTTAATCTGCCTTCCCATGTGGATGGGTGATTCGTATTCACAGTGTATTGGGTGAATTTCTAGGATACGAATTCCTGTGTGAACTCTGCAATTCGACCAAAAAACTTGTGACTCTGTGTCTCTTATTTCAACTTTTTCCTCCTTTATATTACAGAGTCTTTTGCCACGTTTTGGTTTTACCGATTGTCCGCTTGGTATTTTCTTTCCCTTTCAAAAATGAAGGGTCACAGTTGCTTCAGTCACTGACAACAATCTTGAGCGTTGGGTGTTCTAGTCGTGCCTACTGCAGCTCTAGAAATTGATGGTAATAATGGATGACAGGGAATTCAATTATCAAGGACGCGACTAGTGAATCTTATGGCAAGTTTTAATGGCTTTTTGGATGCTGTAGTTATGATGGTAGTTTTGTGGCAGTCTTAGATTTTGTGTTATTTCACTGACCTTGAAACGTATGCAATCATTAACTTACCTCTTTAATGCCATTTTTATTTGTATTTTTCATTGACACATCTAATATCTAGTCGTGTCTTTATATGAGATTATTCTAATAATTATATGCAAAGCCACTTGACATTAGTTGTTTAACAAGAAAGTTTAATTAATTACCCATATTTTGTTATCCACACTTGTACAGTCATAACTTAATAACTAAGACCGTGTATCCATTAAAATCCTGCAATTTACACCTCTTTACCTTAAGGTTGTTTGTCAGAGTAATATGTGGTGGATAAGTAATTATTTATGATGATAACATATTATTTTAACATAATTAATGGTTGGGATTAATATGTGTTTTATATAATTAATAATAAATCCTTAGACAAAGGAGATGCTCTTGAAATTCTTGTGCTCATGTGTAGATTATCAACTACTCAACCTGAGTCTAATCATAATTAATAGAACATACCTTTGTTTACCATTTGCAAAAGTATCCAATAATAATTAAATCGTTGAAAACAATTAGAATAGTAATTAATGTTATCAATTCTTTAACTATGCATAATACCATGTGGCATAGCCAAAAATAAATAAGTAAATGATATTATGTAGCACATTCAACAACTTGATAAGGTTTGATTTGGAAAAACAACGAATTTATTTTAAATTGGGTAAAAGTCTAATGTCTATTTCATATTGGTATTATTGAATGTGGTTGTATGAAATTGGGAAGCAAATAAATTATCAAATGTAAATAATAAAGGGTGATGTGGAAGTTGTCATGCTTTACAAAATAGAATGTCTTTTAAGCTAGTACAAATTCTTATTTTACTAACCTGCCTTGTCATCCTTACGGGTGTTGGGTATGTGCTTCATTCAGTTCTAATTAAAGATACTTGATTTTATTAACAGGAGGATTGTGGCTTTAAGACTAAGCTTAGATTTTACCTTGATGTCATTATGCACTCTAGACATGCATTGCAGGGGTCGTAATGAAGGTTGAAATAAGCTGTGTTAATTACCTTACTTGCTTTATTAATTGCCTTTGTCTTGTAATTTGATTAAAAGTACACCTCCCATGCAATACTGTAATAGTAGTAATGAGTTAAAAATGATGCACTATCGTAAAATGCCTTAATGTAGATAACCTTGTTGTTTGCAATCTTGATGGTTATGTTATTGTCTTTAGCTTAGAAGGATTGGTCTGCTTGTGTCAGGCGGGTTGTAGACACCTCCATGTTCCTCAGAACAGTCGCCAGCCCTCAGACCTTAAATGGTTAAAATCGATGGGAACCTGGACTTGAGCGTTGCTGATGTGTCTTGGAGGTCCTAACCATTGCAGGGTAGGACAGGCGGGTAGTCAGTCTTATATATTTTTTGATTGATTGTCGTTCATTGGATGCAGATACTTGATGTGCATCTTAGGTCGTCATGTTGGGTTCGTCGTTGTATGCGTCTTATTCGTCATTGGGTGGCGACGTAGAGTTGAATGTTCTTTTTTTTACCCTTGTACACACACGCACACACAATAAAAAATAAATAAATAAAAATAAATAAAAAATGTACTTGTTATGAGAGGTTGATGTCGTGGTGAATGTGAGGTTGTCACATATGGTATTACAGTGGGTTCGACCCGCGACCGAGGATCACTATGGCTTTCGTTGATGTGATTGATTTTACTGTTGCTAATCGATTTGACTTGTGTTCATGCAAGTAACCATGGTTAGAGGATTTCGTGGAGGCAGATGATGGGGTGCTAGGGGAGGAGGTGCGACACCTCCAGTAGCGTCCACGCGTGAGGGCTCTAACCCCCAGGGAGATGAGCTGGTTCTCCAGCAGGAGCAGATAACAGTTGGAGATGTAGTTGGAATGATGAGATCCTTTCTGCGCATGTGCAAGGCACTGATCAGTCGTTTCGACAGAGATGAGGCCAGAGCGCCAGTGCCCACTGAGGTTCTTCCATGCGCATCGACCGTTACTGGTAGAATTCACCGTGAACTCGAGAAGGTCAAATTTCCTAAGTTCTTTGGTGCCCTAGACAGTGCCATTGCCGAGGCATGGTTGGAGAACATGGTGATGTGCTTCTCACTTTGTGATTATACCTCCAACATGAAGGTCCACATGGTAGTCTTTCAACTAAAGGGGAGCACTCTTCTATGGTGGAAGACACTCCTATCACAACTGAATATGGTCATCGAAGATGTGTCATGGGAAATGTTCGAGGAACGGTTTTGAGAGAGGAACCTTTCAGAGGAATTCATTGAGCATCATCTCAATGAGTTCAATGCCCTACGACAGGGAGGTCGTATGGTGCCTGAGTACAAGGCCCGTTTTATGGTGCTACTCTAGTATGCTCCGCACCTGAACACAGAGAAACTTAAGGTCAACAGGTTCATGTTTGGCCTTAACGATAGCCTACATGAAAAGGTTAGGATTTTTATGCCCCAAACCTTGCACGATGCCTTCCAAAAGGCCCTCATAATAGAGGAGGAGCTTATCAGTGGGGGTCAGACCAGGACTCCAGTGAGATCAACAGGGAAGGTTTCATCTAGAACACAACAACACTAGACACTAGCGAGACATACCTTGGGATATCATCATTTCCAGAGGGGATCAACTTTCACTACACCTCAGCAACCGATGCCTTAGCAGCAGACACCTTACAGGGGACCACAGCATCAGTAGCAGTGTCACCCGCAACAGCAACAATTTAGGCATGTTTAGCAGAATAGACTAGGGTTCCAGGCCAGTGGCCGTCATCTTCTACTTCAGGTACCAGGACTACTGGGCCAAAGAAGGGGTGTTGGATGTGTGGAGAGACACATTACCATCACGACTGCCCCATGGAGAGGACCAGAGTGACCAGATCATCCAAACCCACTACCATGAGAGATATGGGAAAGGCCCATCAGATTCATACAGCAGTGAATAACTGCCAGGAAGAGCACCAATCAACTGTGCTCAAGACAAAAGGTATCGTCGCTAACCATACTCTTAGTATTTTGATAGATCTCGGTGCTACTGAGAGTTTCATTTCCGGTGCAACACTAAAAAGGATTAAGGTAAAGGCAATCGAATAGGATGATTTTAGCTCTATAGAGATGGCTTCGGGAGCCAAACAAAAGGTTGGAGGAAAGGTTACAGGATGTATCCTTAACTTGGGAGAGTTTTCCACAA